>JAAQRG010285579.1:0-10267 GCA_011634625.1 Babylonia areolata
AAGACACACATTCACACATGCACCCACACATGCATAACAGATATGCACCAAACATGCAGTTTCACAGATATGAAAGCACAGTCAAATACATATAAACATACATGAGCCCCAACACACACACACACACACACACACACACACACATTACAAAACGATAATGAAGAGCAATGGTCGTGTTGCCTGGCAGGCCAGCCCCCAGACGATCAAGGCACTGGAACGAGAGAAGAAGTTGTTGGTCAGTCAGCTGCGAGACCTAGAGTGGAGGATGGACCAAGAGTCCAAGGTAAGGGATGATCTGTGTTCGTGTCCAGGTGGTTCACTTGTTCACTTCTTCTGCAGTCATTTTATTTTCATTTTTATTTTATTTTATTTATTTATTTTCATTTATTTTATTTTATTTTATTTATTTTGTATTTTTTTCTCAAGGCCTGACTGAGCGCGTTGGGTTACGCTGCTGGTCAGGCATCTGCTTGGCAGATGTGGTGTAGCGTATACGGATTTGTCTGAACGCAGTGACACCTCCTTGAGCTACTGATACTGATACTGATCATAGATTGCGTCTCCCATGGTCACTGATACATGTGGGATTTTTCAGGCATGACCATTTTTACCCCTGCCGCATTCCAATTTCAGGGGTGTGGAGACTGAGTATGTTCTTGTTTCCACGCTGACATGGATCAGTTTCAGTTTCAGTAGCTCAAGGAGGCGTCACTGCGTTCGGACAAATCCATATACGCTACACCACATCTGCCAAGCAGATGCCTGACCAGCAGCGTAACCCAACGCGCTTAGTCAGGCCTTGAGAAAAAAAAAAAAATGGATCAGTGGATCTTTAACTGGCGTGTTTGATCTTCTGCATGCACACACACACACACACACACACACACACACACACACACACACACACACAATGGGGTTCAGGCACTAGGGAAGTCTGCTCATATGTTGATCTGGAAGATTGGGAAAATCGCCACCTTTAACCTGCCAGGTGTCATGACAGGGGTAGGAACCCCAGACAATAAGATCAAAGAGCCAACACTTTGACCGCTCAGATGTTGCACCTATCAGATGGTTGACTGTTAGGGGTTGTGAATAGTAATATGACAGGAGAGTATGTAGATGTTGCTGTGTGTGTGTGTGCGTGCATGTGTGTGTGTGTTTTCTTTTCATTTTTTCATTGGGAAAATGTTGGATTTTTGTTTGTTTGTTTTTTTTTGTGTGTGTGTGTGTTTTTGAAGCAGTGCTTAGATTGTTCACACAGCTTTTGTATATACATGCATCAGTACTGTGATTGATTGTGTTTGAAAGCTTGACCGTGTGAGTGAGATGGAAGACAGGGGGAAAAGTGGCACTTAACTCAGACATGGAACGTGGTAAGCTTGGACTGTAGTTGTGTCCCTTACATCAACACAGGCACAGAGGTACAGAGAAATGAGCTTCAAGTCAGGTGCCTCTGTCTAACCGAAAGGAACAAAACTTATGCTTTATTTATTCTTATTCACTCTCTCTCTCTCTCTCTCTCTCTCTCTCTCTCTCTCTCTCTCTTTCTCTCTCTCTCTCTCACACACACACACACACACTCTCTCTCTCTCTCACACACACATACACACACACACTCTCTCTCCCCCTCTCTCTCTCTCTCGCTTTCTCGCTCTCTCTCTGAATAGTTCTGCCAAAATTTTGTTTTTGTTGGAACAGCTTTTTTTCCTTTTTTTTTCATCTACACCTGAATGCACATTAAGGCATCTTGTGTTGTTTTTTTTCCATCCACACCTGAACTACACATTTGTTTTTTCAGCCACAAGTGAACTGCATAATACAGCATCATGTTTTTTTTCCATCCATACCTGAACTGCACATGTTTTTTCAACCACAAGTGAACTGCATAATACAGCATCATGTTGTTTTTTTTCATCCATACCTGAACTGCACATGTTTTTTCAACCACAAGTGAACTGCATAATACAGCATCATGTTTTGTTGTTTTTTTCATCCATACCTGAACTGCACATGTTTTTTCAACCACAAGTGAACTGCATAATACAGCATCATGTTTTTTTTTCATCCACACCTGAACTGTGCATGTTTTTTCAACCACAAGTGAACTGGACATTACGGCATCATGTTTTTTTCATCCACACCTGAACTACACATTTGAGTTTCATGTTGTTGTTGGGTTTGTTTTGTGGTTATTGTTTTTTGTCCACACCTGAACTATGCAGTACAGCATAGTTTGTGTGTTTGTCATACACACCTGAACTATGCATTACAGCATCATGTGTTTGTCATACACACCTGAACTACACATCAGAGCGGCATGTTGTTACTCCGCCCTGTGCAGGCTTACCACAAGGCCAACGACGAGAGGAAGCAGTACGTGCTGGAGATCAACAAAGCCAAGGCCAGCATCGGCCAGATGAAGTCACGGCATAGAACACTGATGGTGCCTGACCAGGAGGGGAGCAGCTCCTCCCGCACGTACAGAGACACCACCGGGTAAGGGTGTTGATCTTGTCAACCTCCACCTTTTCGTTTTGTTTTACTAATTCATGGAACACTATCCCTGGCCACCTGTTCATTTAATGATGACATCAACAATACCAACAGTTGATATTCTATTTTTAGTGAATCATGTGACTGTCATGATGGTCTGCATCACCTTTTAGCATGGCTGGTAAGCCGCCGGCACCCATCACCATCAACCAACACTGACACAGCACCTCCCTGATGAAACTGTCCCAGAACATCAGCACTGGGGTGAAACAGGGTTGCATGCTCACTCTCATACTTTTCACAGTGGTGGTGTTACCGTGGCATGTTTTACTGGTGGAGGGAGATGATTCACAGCCACTGGCTCTGCTTCCAGTGGCTGTGACCTGGGATGCTGACTGGGGCATTGATATCAAGCGGTTAGCAGCCATGGCATTTTGAGCTGTGAAGGTTCCCCCGAAACTGGAGTATGGCAGCCTACATGGCGGGGTAAAAAAAAACCGGTCATACACGTAAAAGCCCACTCGTGTACATACGCGTGAATGTGGGATTTGCAGCCCATGAACACAGAAGAAGAAGAGCTGTGAAGGTGATTAGAACAGAGGGAGATGATGGAATGGCATGCATTGCTTGTGCGGCTGGCATTGTGACCTGTCCATGTGTTGGATGATTTTAGTCCACACCTGTGGATTTGGGTGTTTGTTTGTGTGACAGTCCATGTTCTTGACTGCATGCACTCCACTTCCTGTTCACTGTCTAAGGCTACACGTTTCTTGCAGTTCTGATCAAGCTCTGGTGTTGAAGCCTGTCGGAAAAAGCAGGTCAAAAGTTTTTGGTGTCTCCATTCTGATATAAAGGGGAAACAAAAAGGCATCGGTGATTGTTCTCATACTGAACCATGGCTAGATGCTGCTTAGGTCTTCTTCTTCTGCGTTCACTTGTATGCACATGAGTGGGCTTTTACGTGTATGACCGTTTTTACCCCGCCATGTAGGCAGCCATACTCTGTTTTCAGGGGTGTGCATGCTGGGTATATTCCTGTTTCCATAACCCACCGAACACTGACATGGATTACAGGATCTTTAACGTGCGTATTTGATCTTCTGCTTGCATATACACACGAAGGGGGCTTTTATGTGTATGACCGTTTTTACCCCGCCATGTAGGCAGCCATGCTCCATTTTCGGGGGTGTGCATGCTGGGTATGTTCTTGTTTCCATAACCCACCGAACGCTGACATGGATTACAGGATCTTTAACGTTCGTATTTGATCTTCTGCTTGCATATACACACGAAGGTGGTTCAGGCACTAGCAGGTCTGCACATATGTTGACCTGGGAGATCGTAAAAATCTCCACCCTTTACCCACCAGGCGCCGTCACCGTGATTCGAACCCGGGACCCTCAGATTGACAGTCCAACTCGGCTATTGCGCCCGTCGCTGCTGAGGTCAATGGCCAGTTGTTTTAACTTCTCATTCTAAAGACTTTGTTGAAAGAATCACTCTGGACATGTGGAGCAGTGTAACAAATTAAGCACCTACTCATGCTGTTGGATTTGTACACATTTTTTGTGACACAACAAAGAATATTATTCTATGATGTGCTGGTAGAGGTCTGTGGACTACTTAGGGGCATGTTTGTCTGTTCATATTTTTACTTCTATATTCATGAGCTAGAACTGGCATCTTGAAGCAGGCACCTGAGTGTATGACTGTTTTTACCCCGCCATTTAGGTAGCCATATTCTGTTTTTGGAAGAGTGCAGGTTGGATGTTCACATTTCCATAACTCATTGAATATCGACGTGGATCACCAGATCTTTGATATGCATATGTGTGTGTACATACAGAAAGGGGATTTGGGCACTAGTACGTCTGCTCATATGTTGACCTGGAAGATTGGAAAACTGATTTATATCTTTAATCCACCAGCACTGATACCAGGTATGAACCCTGGGCCTCCAGATTGAAGTCCTACACTCTGACCAGTCAGTTATTGCATCAGTTGTGTGCTCATTTTTGAAACAAACTGCCTGCTTGTTTGGTAGGTTTTATCTGTGAGCAGATGAGACCAGTGGGAAAAAGAAAGGATTATCACTTGGGGATTCATTATAGAGGGATGATGAATTCAGAATAACAGAAGATGGAAGTGCAAGAAAGAGAGAGAGAGAGTTTTTCTGTTTATTTTGTTGCATTTTATGTTAAAGATACTGGTATTGTTTTTGTATGAATGTTGTTTATTTAATTCAGATGTGTCATAGATCTGTCAGTCTTAAAAAGTAACAAAAGTATATCTGTATGTATTTATGCATTTGTGTGTGTGTGTGTGTGTGTGTGTGTGTGTGTGTGTGTGTGTGTGTACACATCCATGTACACATCCATGTTTGGTTTATGTATAATGACATTTGAGATGTGTGCATTATTACAGACAAAAAGCAAATGGTTCTCTCATTCAGGCACTTAAGCACAGATAACTTGTAAATATGAAAAACATTGAACTGATGAAGAACCTATTTTGGATAGGAAAGCATGATTCTGGAGGGGGGGGGGGGGGATGGGGGAATAGTGTGGAGGTTTAAAAAGCCTTTTTTTTCAATTAGATAAATTGTGGAAAACAAAAACGACATCTGTTGCATGTAAGTAAAAGATGACTTATTTTCAGGCTTAATTTTTCTGATGAGATAATCAAGCAAAAAACAGTGGTTATGAAATACAGAACAAAGAGATAAGTTACTGGGCAATACATCTGAAGTGATAACGCTTGTGACATGACTTTGATGCACTTTGCAGAAATATTCCTAGTGACCAGAGGATCATTGACCCTAAGAGAGGACCCATCAGGAAAACCGCCGGTGTAAAGAACCTTCCAAGTCTGGAATCGGAATACTGATGAGTGACTGTGCGCCTGATCAGATGCTGTCCATCGGAGAACTATCTCCTCGACCTCTTCTTTGTTGTCTGGCACGTGCACAAACCATTCTGAAACACACCATGGGCTTGCTGAGGCACGCACACACAGCATGCATGTGCACAAACTTGCACATGTGCACATTCACATGCATGAACACATGCACAAGTCATGTATCTTACTGCCTTTATTGTTTGGTATTTACGTTTTTAAACACACACACACACACACACACACACACACACACACACACACACACACACACACGTGCGTGCGCGCGCACCTGCATCCGAATGCACACACACGTGCGGGCATGCATGCACACACACACACACACGCATGCATGCACAAACACACACACACACACACGCGCATACATGCAAGCACACATAAAGTACATTCCGCTCCCTTCCTTCTTGTCCTCAACAAAATTATTTTCAGCATTCTCCTTCTTTTTTCACCCACCGGTGTCTGTGTCAGTGGTATTTGCATCATACAGATTGTCCCCCCCTCCCCTCCTCCCCCATACCCCCCTGCCCTCCGGCACGGCCTTACCTGGCTCGATCTGCTACAGTCCCAGCACCAGCCAGCCACAGTTTCTGTTTGTGTTTCTCACAGGTGTCACTGCATTCAGACAAATCCTTACAGTGGATTGATGGCCTATGGGTAACGCGTCCGCCTAGGGAGCGAGAGAATCTGAGTGCACTGGTTCGAATCACAGCTCAGCCGCCGGTTTTTTCTCCCCCTCCACTAGACCTTGCATTGTGGTCTGGACGCTAGTCATTCGGATGAGACGATAAACCGAGGTCCCGTGTGCAGCATGCACTTAGCGCACATAAAAGAACCCACAGCAACAAAAGGGTTGTTCCTGGCAAAATTCTGTAGAAAAATCCACTTCGATAGGAAAAACAAATAAAACTGCATTCAGGAAAAAATATTTTAAAAATGGTTTGCGCTGTAGTGTAGCGACACGCTCTCCCTGGAGAGAGCAGCCCGAATTTCACACAGAGAAATCTGTTGTGATAAAAAAAGAAATACAAAATACAAATACAAATACGTGCTGCATCACATCTGCTGGGAAGATGTCCTGACCTGCAGCATGAGCCAAGGTGCTTAGTCAGCCTTGAGTGCCTGCATATAATAGCTGTTAGAATGGATTTTTTTTTTTCAACATAATTTTGCAAGATGACTTCTTCTTCTTCTTCTTCTTCTTCTTCTTCGTTCGTGGGCTGCAACTCCCACGTTCACTCTTATGCACACGAGTGGGCTTTTACATGTATGACCGTTTTTACCCCGCCATGTAGGCAGCCAAACTCTGTTTTGGGGGGTTGCAAGATGACAACATTTATGTTGCCATGGGTTCTTTTTCCGTGCACCCAGTGTGAGCTGCACATGGGATTTTGGGTTTTATCATTTCATCCAAATGGTGAGCTGCTCAGTTTAATTTCCCCGTCAACTTAGGAGAAAGGGCAAGACAGGATTCGAACCCAACCCCTCACGGACACTGTATTAGCAGATAATCATCTTGACTACAGTGTGGGAGGGAGCCACAGTGCCAGGACACCATGAGGTCACCCAGCTGAGTATACCCTGCCTTGCTGCTCAGTCACCTCGGTGGAGTTTGATTGTGTCTTTTCTGGTTCTAGGTGTATAGGCAGGACAGTGCCTAGTGCCTGTGAAGCCACCATTACTGGTAACAATGACTGCTTCATCGCAGAGACAAGACTGAATTAAAAAAAAACCAAAAAAACAACCCTTCTCGTGGATACTGAAATCATCTCTTTCCAATTATAGTCAGTTCCCCTCCTTTTTTCAGCTTTAACTTTTATCGTTGGTTTGTTTTTGTTGTTTTTTGGGGGGGGTGGTTAAGTGGTGGGGAAGTAATGGTCTGTGCTTTTAGAAAATATCTGCTGCTACATTTACAACTTAACATTTGTGATAAGCAATGAAGATATATCTGTATATCACTTAAAAATTTTTTTTTTTTTTTTTTTGCAGTTGACACTAGACCTAAACTATCACTATGTTTTGTTTAAATTTTCTATAAACTGTTGAGACAAGACAGTAATGTGTTATTTAGTTTATCTTGTTGAATGAGATTGAACTTACTGTATTGTTTCATTCATACCTCTTTACAACTACAGCAAACCAATTTTGACAAATTGATAGGAGACAAAATCATGAAGATTTTTTTTAATGTAAAACGATATATCATGATACCGTGCAATATTTTGGACAACCATAAATTTGGAAATGGAAAGTTGCCTAAATGTAAGCCATTTCAGGATTGAAGGCAGGTCAGTTCTTAAAACCAACGGGAGAGAATTCCAAATGACGTGAAGAAAATTGACCAATAAACCTCAGTTCTTGTTCTTATCCACTGGTGTTAAGGACTGACCGGTTTTCAGTCCTGAAGTGGCCCCTTTGCGGTCGGCTTGGCTTTAAGCAACAGTGATTTGATTTAAAGCCATACTTTCAGTCTGGAAAGTGCAGCAGTTCAGTCCTGGCAGCATATGGTGGGTTGGGAAACATGACTTTTTTTTCTTCTTTCTTTTTTTTTTTTTTTAACTGACCTCCGCAATGAGCATACATGCAAGCTTGTTATGTTAGCTCCCTTCATTTGTATACACAGAGAAAAACAAAGTGGGTGCTTGTGTAATTTGTGTGAGTTTAGTACAAATGTGTGTGTGTGTGTGTGTGTGTGTGTGTGTGTGTGTGTGTGTGTGTGTGCTTGTTCAGCTTTTCAAATCAACCAGTGTCACTAGAACTGCAGTAAGGGCTAACTGGAAGATGTGGGGGTTGTGGCCATTGGAGGCACATCAGGTGTTACACCAGCACCTCACGAGGACTGGTGCGATTGCATATGTTAAACAGGACCAGTCCTCTTCTTCGTCATTCCCTTCTCCAACTTTTCTTTTAGCAGCTCTTCCAGATTTCTTTCTAGTCTCAGCCGTGCTTCTCTGCTGCTCATGTGACTTTTTTTTTTCCACGGAAGAAGTCTTCTTTGCCGAATGAGTTGCAGTCATCTTCCGTCATTCACCAGTTTCAGGTCAAGACTGGTGTTCGGCAAAACTGCCTGTTTATGTTTTTCTTCCTACTTGTCATTGATTGCATTCTGAAAACATTCATAGAACAGATAAGAAACGATCCGAGTCCAATGGACACTGTGGAAGCAGATGGATGACCTGGACTTTGCGAATGATCTTTCCCTGCTGTCCCATAACCAGCAGGAGATGCAGTGTAAGACCACAGTACTAGCGGACAACTCATCACAAGTTGGCCTCAACATCCACAGGGTCAAGACGGAGACCATGAGAACAAATACAACTGGTGCTGAGCCAGTCACACCCGAAGGTGAGGTACTGGATGAAGTGGAATCATTCACTCATTTTGGAAGCACCATTGGCAAGCAGGCCGGCACAGATGCAGATGTCAAAGTAAGCACTGTCTCGGCCAGAGCAGCCTTAATACGGCTCATGAACATCTGGAGCTCCACAGTGCCGTACTAAAAATAAACTGAAATTCGGTTCTAAAGTTCCAATGTGAAGTGCTGTTGTGTGGTACTGAGCGATGGAGGATGAAAAAGACTACACTCAACAAAGTGTCAATATTCATCAACAGCTGTTTGAGAAGAATCCTCTAGACCCACTGGCCACACAAGATCAGCAGCATCTGCCTATGGAAGAAGACACAACTGTCAGCTGAAAGGATCTGGAAGAAGAAACTGAGGATGGATCAGGCAAACGCTCAGAACAGAAAATAATCGTCAAGCATCACCAGACAGGCCCTGACTTGGCGCCAAAGGAAGAAAAAGATACTGACGAGAAACCGTGACGAAGACACCTCCAAGCAGACACCACGAAGATGGACCTTACCTGGAGCAAGACAAAGGAAAAGACACAGTTAGGATAGGGGATTGTGGAGGTCTGTTGTTGACAGTCTATACTCCAGAAGAGATGAAAGGCCTCACGAAGTCGTTTACCTGTTTCTCGAGATGTTTGCTTTGTACGGTGATTTTATGATGGCCGCTGATTCTGCTTTTTTTGTAAGCCCACTGGCGTTTTGAATGTCAGTTTTTGGAGAGGAGATGTCATTAAGAATGGCCCTGATCTGCTGACTGGAACACGATGAAGGCCCAGATGTTACATGTGGTTATGGGAATGGACATCCACTTGTTAATTGTTCTGAAGGCGGTGTATCTGCACGTATACAACCCCCTTCCCTTTCTTTTTTTTTCACATGCACGCATGTTATGAATGCACTTTGCCTTTCAGGGTGTAATATACTACCATTGAACAGCATATGTCGCTTTTAGAAATCAATAGTGAACCCATTCTGTGTCCAGTGTGACATATGCGAAATGAAAGACGTATGCCATTTATTTTGTCTGCCCAAGATACACATTCTTGCGTGAAAATGAAAATTCTCCTCTGTTATTACACATCCCCTTCAGATTTGAAGATCCAGTTGCTCCGTTCAAACACATCGGATGGTAGGATTTTAAAATTCAGAATTGATAAAACGGAATGCTTAAAGGTCGTAACTGCATAATTGCAAGGTTACTTCCAGCAGTTAAAAAAACCACCACAACAACAAAAAAACAAAACATATATGTATAGTGCATAGCTGAATATGAAATTACCTTGAATACCCTATACTTGCCATTGTCTACCCCTTTGTTCACATGGATGGAGGGAGGGCGCGCGAGTGCGTGTGTTTGTCTGTCTGTCTTTGTCTGTGTATATGGGTACTTGTGTCTGTGTGTGTGTTTGTGTGCGTATGTGTGTGTTTGTGTGCGTGTGTGTGTGTGTGTGTTTCTGTGTGTGTGCGTGTGTGTGTGTATATGTGTGTGTGTGGCTGTGTGTGTGTG
>JAAQRG010285580.1:0-10255 GCA_011634625.1 Babylonia areolata
TTTGTTTTTGTAAGCAAAAAGAAACAACACCACATCCGTGTTGCGGTTTGTATGTTGTTTCTTTCTGTTTGTTGTTGAGGGGTTTTTTTTGTTGTTATTAAACCATTGTTCTCATCCATGTAGTATTTTTAGGCTGTATTCAAAACAAAACCAAAGCAAGAAAAACTAAAAACTAATGCCATCCGTTTTTCCCCTCCTATTCCTCTCCAAACACAGCGGCATGCGCAATGACATCGTGTTCCCCCGCAATGAGGCAGTCAGCGCCATGGTGCGCGATGGTGGCAACAATGGGGCCCTGGGCCAGTCCACGTCAGAGGCGGGGCTGCAGGCGGGCGGCCACATGGGCAACGGCAGCCAGGGCCTGGATGGGCTTCAGCACCAGGGGCAGCAGCAGCACCAGCAGTTCATGGGCGGCATGAACATGGGCCTCACCTCGGCCCAGCTCCAACAGCTTCAGCAGCAGATGGCCGGCGGCGGGGGCAAGATGGACGGGACCTCGCAACACCAGGACAACGGCCCCGCCAAGACCCCCCAGCCCCAGCCCCTCATCGTGCCCTCCTCCCACTTCCCCCCGACTTCCAAGATGGGTGGGGGGTCTGGGGGCCGTCAGCTCCAACAGGGTGTCGGTGGCGTGATGGAGCCGCCCATGCACTTCAAACCGGTGGTGGGGGCTCAGGGGGCGGGCGCGCCCCCGCAGGCGTGGCCTCCGGCCCTGAACTGGCCCCCCCGGCTGTCGCTGATGGCGGACGGGTCCCTGCAAGGGGTGCCAGCCCTGACGACCTATGGCACAGTCAACATGGCTGACCTGAACCAGGTGAGCGGGGCAGCCATGTACACGGCCCACAAGGCCATGGAGATGCGCATGGTGGCCGGCCTGCACCGCTCCCCGTCCCTGGGCGGGGACTCGTGGGTGCCTGTCAGCGGGGCTGACCGCGATGGACAGAAGGGCGGGGGGGCCGCCCCCAGCGCCAACGACCGCCGCATCTACAGCCCCCAGCCCAACACGTAACGCTCCCCCTGGGGTGGGGGTGTGAGTGAAGCTCATTCTACGACAACTTAACGCTGGATTTCATGTGCTGTTCTTTATGTTCCCTGGCAGTGAGAGAGAGAGGGGGGAGGAGGAGGAGGCTGCAACTAGTTGTACTAAACGTCGTCTGGAATCCCATGTTTGGAAGATGTGTGGGAAGACGGCGTGTTTTTCTTTATGTTTCCCTGGGCAGTGAGGGAGGGGAGCGAGGCTTCTACTACTGCTACTGCTACTAACGTGTGGAGAACATGGCAAGATGAGGTGTGGGAGTATGTGGGTTCTTTTACACTTCTTCTGCCACCCTGACAGGGAAGTGTTTTGTGCTGATGGTCTGCGAGGGTCTGTGGGTTCTGAGTGCTGGTGGTGAGGTGGGGAGAGAGTACCTTCCTCCAGGGCAGCTGACCTGACTCTGTGTGTGTGTGTGTGTGTTGTCAACGTTCTCACTCCTTCCTTCTCTCCACACACCCAACCCCTCTTCCCTCCCACACTGCACTGAAGGAGGGGAGTGGTGGGAGGTTCTGGAGGAGGGTGAGGGTGGGTGGTTTCACAGCATTGTTCCTCTTTGTCTTCACTCTGTACAGAACAGTACTACTACAGCCTGGAACCGTGCTGGTGGTTTTTGTCTGTCTGTTGATGATGATGATGACAATGATGGGTTGACATAACACACCAGACGTGTGTCTTCCTTGGGGGGAGGGGGGTGGGGGGGGTGTTGATTTGCCTGCCTGCTTATGAGTGAGGGTGGTACGAGTGTGGTTGGACCTAAGATGGCTCCTTGACAAAGAGTGCCCGTCCAGAACACTTTGTTCCTGGCTTCAGTGTGCTGAGCGGATCGCTCTGATCGGGTTGTAGTCATGAATATGCACAGTGTTTCGGAAAACGTGTTGTGTGAAGAAAAGAACATGTTGAGGGGAGATGTGTGTGCTCACACATCTACTCATGAACACATTCATTCACATAAAGGTTCACATGTTTTTGATACACCTTATCCCCCTCTTCCCCCCTCCCCTCTTCACACACACACACATATGCATAAACACAAAGATCCACATGTTTGCACCTTATCTCACTGCTACTTCTGCTACAATACACACAGATAAGCAGTACAAACACTTGCATTCTCACAAACACTGAAATAGCACTGGCACTTGAACATAGCCCAGTGCTTGCGCATAGCACTTGAATACACTGTCATCAAGTGATCAAGCTTTTTTAATTTATTTTTTAATATTAAAAATTTTAGATTGTATAAGGCCAGAAAGAAAACGAGTCCATTATTTATGATGCAGGATGGATTTGAGTGTCATCATGGATTGATTTGTCCTGATCAAGACAGTATGATCCATTCCTGTGTCTTGAATGAAATGTTCATCCATCACGACATTTCTTAATTGCACTTTTAATTACACATACTTAACCCGTGACCCACTAGTGCAGACGCCTTTTTCTTAATCTTATACAATAGTGACATTTTCTTCTTTTTCTTTTTCTTTTTTTTTCTTTTTTTTCCCCTTAATTTTATCCTTTCTTTTCATATTGATGGCCTCTTAGTCTTACTATAACTCACACAGAAGCCAGTTTCGAAATTTCTGTAACTGAACTTTTATATTTTACTTAAGTTGGTCATGCTCAGTTTCCAAGCACCAATGCAATACCGATGAAGTAACAGCTTTGAAAATGAGTTGGGCTCTGGGTGTCTGTGTGTGTGTGTCACTGTGTAGATGTTTCTTTGTGTGTGTGTGTGTGTTCTTTTCTGTTCTTTTTTCATTTCTTTTTTTTCCGCTGCAGTATAGTGTCAGTTGAATGGGAATAGACCAAATGGGGGTGGGGGGGTGCGGCCTATTTTCTGTCAACCCTAACTTGATAGCCTGAAAAAAAAATAATTAAAAAAATGTATGAAAAAATAGTAATAATTAATTTTGGAGAGTATATGTTTTTGTACATATATGGTTGTCACACTCCGTATGTGGTGATGTGGATTACCGTTCATTGTCTTGTGTACATCCTTTTGTTTGCTTTTGGGGGGTTATTGAGTTTTTTTGTGTTTTTTTTTAACCCACCTAGCGACTGTGGAATTGGTGGGTGGTTGTGTATTGATGATTTTCTCCCACTTTTTAATGATAGTATATTGTCTTCCTTGGGGTTAATGTGTTGCAGTCATTCAGAAAATAAGAGGGTGGGGGATCCATCAAATATGCAAATTTATTTTGATACCCTTCATCTCCCATCTATGTGTATATCGTTGTTGATGTGTTGAACATTTTTTTTTTTAAAGAATCAGAAAGGACATGAGAATTGTCCATGTTTGTGAAATCGGCTTCAGAGGCTATTGTTTTAAACTATTGAACTTCATCCTTTCGTTTGTATGAATCGGAATCTGAAAAAAAGTGTTGTGTTCATTTTTTCAGTGAGTTTTTTGTCTCTTTTAAATATTTTGTTTATTCTCCCATTTTTTTGCCCCCGTATAAAGTTTAATAAATGTTTAAACTGACAATATGCCATTATGGCGAGAGAAGTATTACTTAATTTAAAGATGTAACATTTTAAGCCATCATCTTCGTTAGTGAAAATACATTCTGTGTTGTGTGTGTTGATGGTTTCTGTTGCTGTTGGAAACCACACTGTGGAGATTGTGTGTGTGTGTGTGTGTGGATGGATTGTTTTTTGTTGCTGTCAGAAACGAGACTAAGAGATTTTCTCTGCATGTATGTGTGGCATGGTGGTTCATGACATTATACTTTATATAGACTTTTTTGTTTTTTTCTTCCTTTTTCTCCTGTTAATTACACAACCAACATCAAGTTGCTGATGAATCTGTCATGGCTGATGCATGCTGGGTGTTTTCATGTTTCCATAATCCACCAAATGCTGACATGGATCACAGGATCTTTTGAGTTTAACATGCGTATTTAATCTGTGTGTACACAAAAAGGGGTTTCAGGCACTAGCAGGTCAACACATGTTGACCTCCAAGAACAGGAAAAATGTCCACCCTTCACCCTTAAAGTGCGCCAAAACTGGGGATCGAACCCATGAAACTTGGACGAGAATCCAGCGATCTGACTATTCTGCTGCATCTGTCATTTGTTTGTTTCATTTGTTTGGTCTTGGGTGGCCTCTTTTTATGTTTTACTTAATTTTGGTATTGAGACATACACTTCTGTTTAACCCAAAATGGGAGAATTTTTGCAAGAACAGATCTCCATATTGGAATTTGGCCCACTTTTTTGTGAGATGGATAGCGAAATAATGGATACTGTGAGTGCAAATCAAAACCAGACAAATAGACTTGCATGATTGCATTTAAGACCTACAGCTTTCAGCATGCAGTGTCAAAAGCAAGGCATTACTGCCTGCCCATGTGGAGCAGTAAGCACCATGTTCTGATGACTGGGAGGACACCGGTTCAAACCTCATCAGCGCTGGGTTTTGTGAGTTGTCTGGAGGGTGTGTTATTGGGAAACTGCATTATGACCAAAGACTACATTTCTGGGCTGGCTTTGAATCTTGCTATCGTTTTAGTTTTATAGCTTTGTTCAAGCTTTTCTTGCTTTTTGTGTGTGTGTGTTTTTTTGCTTTTTTTTTTTTTAAACAGAAGTTTCAGTCACTGTTTGATGTTCCGGTGTTCAGGCACTTGGCAGTATGCACATTAGTTGATGTGGGATGTTGGCAAAATGCCCATCCATATCCCACCAGGCACTGTGATCAGGGTTTAAACTCGGGACCCTCATGTTGAAAGTCACATTGCTCTGACCACTGGGCTGTTGATTCATTGGTCTTTGGGATACTTGCGTAGCAGCGCTTACCTTCAGTCAGACACCAAGCCCCGAGCGCTAAATAAACATGCAGTCATTTGCACAGCAGGCAGCCTACAGGCGGTCATCATTCATTTCATGTGTCATTCAATCGGACTTCAGTCATGCGCACGCACATACACTCGTACACTGACACACACACTGCACTCACATGTACATTAGAGTGGATTTTACTACATTACATACTATCCCCGTACAGCCAGTTTGTTGTTGAAGTCTTGTTCTTTGTTGGTGTGAATGACATCAAGATCTTGCACTGTCACAAAGACTTGGTGTCTGTTCAAACTATCAGAGATTGCTAACAGTCTTCTGAGACCACGGACTAGTCGGAAGAAGAATACCTGTGAATGAAAAAAATTTTCTTTTTTTGCTCAGTTCCATTGATGATCAAAATCAAACAAAAATATGTCGATGACTCAATTAGAAAATGCGTACTTATTTAGTTGACTAATAGAAATGTCAGGATGTTGCGTAGTGGTTTGCATTTTTTTGTGTATGTGTGCTTTTGACGATTCTGTTTAATTCAACAGAAATATGTTTATATTTTTCTTTTAAAGTTTGTATATCATTGAAGAGCTTGTGTACCATCTACTACTACTACTAACTGTGGCCCGTAAAGGGAGATTTTTGCTCTTGATTTCAACAAAACAAACAACAAAACAGAAAAGATCAAAACAAAACAAAAGAAAAAAAAAGACAAGTAAAACTGAAACTGAAAGACAAAAACTTCTGCAGTCGGTATTGACCATAATTTTCACTCGTGTTTTTGTTAATATTTTTAGAAAAAAAATTATGTATCTGTGGGAGGAGAGATGCGTGGACGATGGAAAAATATTCATAAAGATATGGAAAAGTATTTATAAAGTTTGCTTTGTTTTTCTTGCCCCCCCCCCCCCCCCCCCCAATATTTGTCGTTTTTTGTGGGTATTTTTTTTTTAATCAATATTTGTTTTCTGGAGTGATTCCAACCTCTGAAAAGCTTTACTCATTAATGAGTATCACAGAACTTAAACGTTTCAATGTTTGCTGTGTTGTTTTTTTTCCATTTGTTCATCCCCTTTTCCATTTTTGAATGCATTTCTAATTGTTTTTATTTGTATCAATGTAGTGGATTGTGTTTGTTGGAATGAGGAAGAAAAATGAAGAGGGAGGGTGTAAAAGTTGGACCACATAAAGTTACAAGTATTGTTGATTGCGTGATGACTATGTATGTGTATTTTTTTATGTTTCTAATTTAATATGTGGGTAGCCTGTAATAAATACAATTTCTTTGTTTTCGAAGCTTGTGGAAATTTTGATATCATGCGCTTTATAATTTTGTTTTCTTTTGTTTTTTTCCTTGACAAGTAGCCAGCCACAGATTGCATTCATTGGAATAAGGGGAGGGAGTTTTATTATTGACCATTGTCTGTGTGTGACAAGCAACTTGAAATGCTAAGGACTGCCATGGCTCCAGAGAACTCTTTTCCCCACCTAATAACTGGGGGGGGCAATCTGTACTTTTTTCTTTTCTTGATAGCTAAATGTGATCAAACTTTTTGAAAGTTAAAACTGTAATTCTTTATCTTACTTCCTACTGACTACAACTGGAGATAATCACACCAGATGTTATTTCTTTCCGTTATATTTTGTTTGTTAACTTAATTGAAACACTTTTACTGTTATGGTAGCTAAGCATTTTCAAAGTTGGACTGCAAATTTCTGGCCTCGTTACCTGCACTTAGTGCTGCTGTATTTTCTGTCACTAACTTTTCAACTGTGATAAGATTTAAGGTGGAGACCACATATTATATTTTAGATTAAAAAATTATACATTATGATTTTTTTTTTTTTGGTGAAATTTGTTATCTGCTTTAAAATACTCGCAGTGTAATAAATTGATTTTTTCCCCCCCGTAAATCTCAGCTTCCAGTACACAAAAATGTTGTCGGGTCATGCATGCACACACATGTGTATACACACACCTGTTCCTGCACTTTCACACACACATTGATCAAAGGTGAAAGAGCAAGTGGAATGGCTGATGAAGAAAAGTGAGATGATCTCCACTGGGGATGTCCATCATTTGTAGTCAGATTGTGTCTAAAAGTGGCCATCGTTCATAGTCAGATTGTGTCTAAAAGTGGCCATCGTTCATAGTCAGATTGTGTCTAAAAGTGGCCATCATTCATAGTCAGATTGTGTCTAAAAAGTGGAGCATTCCAAAAACAAATACAGCTGAAAAAAAAGCGCCCACTCATGACTCGAAACCTCGTGTTTCAAAACTGAGAACAAAACTTCTTTGGCTTCAAGCATGTATGCATGTTGAAAAATCACAAATATGTGCTTGTCATCTTTGTGTATGCATGTCGAACACAGAATGTTGAAGCAGTGTATACCTCCCTCCCCAGCCCCCCCCAACCACCATTTATTTTCTCTTACAAATATTGATAGACCATGATCTGTCCAAAATGGATAAACAATAATATTAGTCTGCTGGCATTAAACACATAATAAAAACTATTTTTAAAAAGCATAAGGCTTTTTTGATTTGGTCGATAAAACTAAGAACAGTTAAAGAATACATGAATCAAAAGAAAATGCTTTGTTTTGAGAAGTTAGAGCATGTATTTAAAATAAATTTTAAAAAATTTTTAAAAAAAGGAAAGAAGTTTTATTGTATAATACATTAATAGTAACTTCTTTGTCACAAGGGATGTCTATGTGTGCATGATATTCGGACGCATGACTGCTGCTGTCCATGAGAAAAGCATATATTGCTGTAGTTACTTTGGTGGAGGTGTTATCATTGTACATTATTTGATATGATTTTTTCTGTATTTTAATTTGTTTTTCTTCCTCGCTTTTTTTTTCCCCCTCTCTCTCTCTCTCTCTCACTTTGTGTTTTTCCCACATCAAAGTGTGCAAAACAACTGTCAGAGACAGACAGCTCATGGTGAGGGGGGTTCTCTCCCTGCATGATGTGCACATGACTTTGGTCTGTCATCTCTTCCAAAAGACTAGCACCCAGATCACCTTTCTACGTGAACTACTGATGGAATGAAAGGGAGGAAAGGAAGTTGAGCGTGTGGATCTAGAATCATCTAGGCTTTTTTGTTTGTTTTGTTTTTTTGCTGTTGGTGGTGTTGAAGGTTTATGCGTGGATTATTTTGCTTGGTCAGCGCATGGTGGGTAAAGGGGCATGGGGTGAGGGTGCTTCTGTATTATAATGTATTGGTTTTCATATTGGCACTGTTACCATTTTATTCACCTTCCCTGTACTCTCCTATGTTTTGGTATTAAGAGCCGCACTGCAGTTTGAAGTCCATCTCCCGTGGACCCTAGCTGCAAACTAAAAGAATCAGTGATGTCTTAGGGATCTCATTGTTGTGAATAGCAATTGAAGGTTTGTTTAACTTTCAACCACAGATTTTGTGCTTCACCTTACAACCTTTAACCTTGTCAGGTGTTGTTTTTTTTTGGTTTTTTTTCTCTTTTCTTTCTTTCTTTCTTTCTTTAAATAAATTCCAGCAGAGAAAAACCACTTGTGAATTGGGTGGTGTGTTGGGTCTGCCAGAAAATTTAATAGTGAACATTGTTTGAGTGATTGTATACACTGATACAGTGTGTGTGAAATCAAAATGCAAAACAACTTTCTTACTGTTTTGATAGTTGACCAGTGTATCATCTTTTCTTGTAAAAAGACTGGTGCGCCATTCTTGAAGCTTGCTAGCATCCTACTTACTTTCCATCGTGTACCCATGCCAAACACACATGAGTAAAGTGATGGAGTGTGAATTCGCAGGTTGCAGGTGGAAAAAAACAAAAAAGTTGTGACACATTTCTGGTGTCTGTTGTTTTGGTTCATCTGTGGGGTGAAATCGCATTACGTTAAAAAAAAAAAAAAAAAATGTTTGGTAATTTTTCTGGGTGTCAGCATTACGTTTGATTTTCTTTTAGTCATGTTTTTCTGAATATTACTGTGTTATGTGTGAATTCTTTAAATGGCTTGAATCTTTTTTTCTCAGTGTTACTTTTGAATTTCTTTGGGTCGTTTTTTATGAATGTCGCCGTTTTCAGATTGAAATGGCAGCAAAGCGAAGCCCTCCCTGTTTTATTTATCTGCTTTGTTTTGTGGGGGTTGATGATAATGGAATGCAGAATCTCTCTCTTCTTCCGTAGTCGCTGTATGTGTGAGTGAGTGTAAGGCAGCGAGCCATTGAACATGTTGATGTGAACATGTATACAATGTTTGTGAGTTTGCAGTGTGAGTGGAGCGTGCTGCTGATTTGCAGTGCGAGTGGAGTGTGCTTGTATCAGCAGCTGCATGTTTTGGGAGACAGGGAGCTGTTGTGTTTTATGAGTTGGTTTGGGTTTCTGGGTAATTCTTCTGTGTGTTGTTCAAGTGTTTGGATATGTTTTGATAATGTTTACAGTGGTCGTGTTAAAGGAAAGATTATGTTTCAAACTTAGCTAAGGTTTCATCTCCTGGCAGAGCAGGCATTGTTTTGTTTTGGGTTTTTTTTTGTTGGGTTTTATTTTGTGTGTGTGTGTATACAGATTGACCCTATGGTCAGGTGTTTACCATTTTAAAAATTCAATGGTCGGATGTGAACCATTGGAAAATGCAATAGTCAGACCTTAAAACATTTTGATTTCTCTCGAGGAAGCTAAAATTGCAAGCAGTAATTTCTTGCCATAATCCCATACATTTTGTGCATGCATGCGCGCGCGCGCACACACACACACATTCATCTAATATCACACACATTCATCTAATATCACTGATAGTGAAAAGACACCACACTAAAAAAACGAACACACACACTCTCTCTCTCTCTCTCTCTCTCTCTCTGTCTCTCTCTCCCCCCTCTCCCTCTCTCTCTAACACACAAAGAAGATTGACATAATGTTGTAAGTCATTAGTGTGGGGCTTATTGCTAATAATGTAATGCTTTCTATTTCCTTCCCTGTAGAAATGTCAGAGATAAGTGACTGTGACTGACATTGGCCAGAGGATGGCAGTGTAACAACAGTCACACATTTGTTTCCCTGTTAACCCCTTGACTTTTCATCTGTGGTGAAACAGATAAGTGAGGCTTGAATTTGATGAGGATAAAAATAATTAGTATTTACATAGCGCTAAATCTTATGTAGAGACAAATGTAAACACAGATGGGGTTCAGGCATTGACAGGTGTGCTCATATTGATCTGGGGGATGTTGGAGGGGTGTGGGGGGGGGGGCATCTCCACCCATGACCCACCAAGAGTCACAAACCTGGTTTGCACCCAAGGATTTTGGATTAAAAGTCTGACGCTTTAACCGCTTGGCTTTTGCGCCATGTCAGAGGGATAGATGTTACGTGATCTGGCAAGCTGCTTTCAGAGAGTAATGGAACAGTGTAATGAGAGGAGTTGATGCCAGTTGTTGGG
>JAAQRG010285584.1:0-10269 GCA_011634625.1 Babylonia areolata
TCTTTTTATCACAACAGATTTCTCTGTGTGAAATTCGGGCTGCTCTCCCCAGGGAGAGCGCGTCGCTACACTACAGCACCGCCCCCCACCCCACCCTTTTTTTTTTTTTTTGTATTTTTTCCTGCGTGCAATTTTATGTTTTTTCCTATCCAAGTGGATTTTTCTACAGAATTTTGCCAGGAACAACCCTTTTGTTGCTGTGGGTTCTTTTACGTGCGCTAAGTGCATGCTAGCACACGGGACCTCGGTTTATCGTCTCATCCGAATGACTAGCGTCCAGACCACCTCTCAAGGTTTTAGTGGAGGGGGAGAAAATATCGGCGGCTGAGCCGTGATTCGAACCAGCGCGCTCAGATTCTCTCGCTTCCTAGACAGACGCGTTACCCCCAGGCCATCATCACTCCACTGTAATTTCTTCATGTTGTGATTCACTTTTCAGAGAAGAAAGAAACATCACCACACTCATTCACACACACACACACACACACACACACACACACACACACACGTGTACAGATCCCCAATCCTCACACACTCATGCAAAAGCTCCCAATTCCCCAGCTACCCACCCCTCCCTGCTTCCCCCCCCCACCCCCGCCACCATCACCAGTCCCCCCCACCCCCACGACCCCCTCCACCCCCTCCACTGCCTCCCTCCTGTCACCTTCACGCCCCTCACCCCCCACCCTACGGTCAGCCCGATACTCCCCCGTGTCGATACTGTCCCCCGTGTGATACTCTTCACCGTGTCGATACTGTCCCCATGTCGATACTGTCCCCGTTCATTCTCCCATGTCGTCTCCCCACCGATGCTCTCCCCCGTGTCGATACTCTCCCCCGTGTCGATACTGTCCCCCGTGTCGATACTCTTCACCGTGTCGATACTGTCCCCATGTCGATACTGTCCCCCGTTTCGATACTCTCCCCATGTCGATACTCCCCCGTTTCGATACTCTCCCCCGTGTCGATACTCTCCCCGTGTCGATACTGTCCCCCGTGTCGATACTCTCCCCGTGTCGATACTGTCCCCCGTGTCGATACTCTCCCCGTGTCGATACTGCCCCGTGTCGATACTCTCCCCGTGTCGATACTCTCCCCGTGTCGATACTCTCCCCCGTGTCGATACTACTCTCCCCCGTGTCGATACTCTCCCCCGTGTCGATACTCTCCCCATGTCGATACTCTCCCCCGTGTCGATACTCTCCCCATGTCGATACTCTCCCCCGTGTCGATACTCTCCCCATGTCGATACTCCCCCGTGTCGATACTCTCCCCATGTCGATACTCTCCCCCGTGTCGATACTCTCCCCATGTCGATACTGTCCACCGTGTCGATACTCCCCCGTGTCGATACTCTCCCCATGTCGATACTCTCCCCCGTGTCGATACTCCCCATGTCGATACTGTCCACCGTGTCGATACTCCTCCATGTCGATACTCTCCCCATGTCGATACTCTCCCCATGTCGATACTCCCCCGTGTCGATACTCCTCCATGTCGATACTCTCCCCATGTCGATACTCTCCCCCGTGTCGATACTCTCCCCTGTGACGATACTCCCCCGTGTCGATACCCTCCCCATGTCGATACCCTCCCCATGCCGATATTCCCCATGTCGATACTCCACCGTGTCGATACTCTCCCGAGTCGATACTCTCCCCATGTCGATACTCCCCCAAGTCGATACTCTCCCCATGTCGATACTCCCACATGTCGATACTCCCCCCGTGTCGATACTCCCCCGTGTCGATACTCGTCCTTGTCGATACTCCCCCGTGTCGATACTCCTCCAAGTCGATAACTCCCCCCATGACGATACTCCCCCGGCTCGTTAATCCCTCTTACACCTACCCACACCCACACCCACACCCACAACACCCACACCCACACATAACACACACAACACACACACACACACACGCGCGCGCGCGCACACACACACACACACAGACCCACCTACCCACACATCCACACACACACACACACACACACACTCTCTCTCTCTCTCCCCCCTCTCTCTTCCCCTTCTCTCTCACGCACAAAAAGTCTTCCATGTGCCCTCCCCTCTCAAACTCATCCCACCACTTCAGTCCCAACCATCAAAACACAATTACACCAGCAACCATTGAACAAACCTCTCCCTCCTTCACAATACATTACAACATCTTTCTCCGTACACTACCTCCTACCCAAAATAACCTCCCTAGCTCAAACTGGCAGAGAACTATGAGGCTGGTTCCCACTCTAATGCATACCAAACACAGAGAGTACGGTAAAGGGATACAGAATGCTCTCCTGAAAGGCTGGAGGTACTCATCGTTTCTTCTGTTCAGAGACAGACCTCGCTGCGGTGCTAAATCCATTTAGCGAAAGTTCCTTCGGTCGAGACAGAACAGTGCAATACCGCTTGACGTGCTTAGACTTGACAGACCACAGAAAGGGGAGGTGTGTGTGTGTGTGTGTGTGTGTGTGTGTGTGTGTGTGTGTGTGTGCGTGCGTGCGTGGGTGTGGGGAACCTGGGGATGTGGTGGTATGGGAGTGAGGAGTGTGGGTTCTCTCTCTCTGTCTCTGTCTCTGTCTCTCTCTGTCTCTCTGTGTGACTGTGACTGGGAGCTTGGGGAGAGGTGGTGAGAGGGTGAGGGGTATTGGTTCTCACTCTCTCTCTCTCTCTCTCTCTCTCTCTCTCTCTATCTGCGTGGGTGTTGTGTGTGTGTGTGTGTGTGTGTGTGTGTGTGTGTGTGTGTACGTGTGTGTGTGTGTGTGTGTGTGTGTGTGTGTGTGTGTGTGTGCGTGTGTGTGTACGTGGGGTTTTTGTGTGTACGCGTGTGTGTGTAAGTGTGTACGTGTGTGTGTGTGTGTGTGTGTACGTGTGAGAGAGAGAAAGAGAGAGAGAGAGAGAGAGAGAGACACTGGCAAACGACACAACGGGGTGTGTGTGACCTTGGGGGAGGGGGGGGTAGGGGTATGGGTTCTGTGTATGCGTGTGTGTGTGTGTGTGCGTGCGTGCGTGCGTGTGTGTGTGTGTATGTCTACATGCGTGCGTGCGAAAAAATGTCCTGATGTGCCTGTTTCCATCCGAAACACGCAGGTCACACATCTTACCGCTGCTGACGACAGCTGACTGCTTTGTTGCGGACCTTGCTTTGCTGCGGAGCTTTACCGAGTGACCTGACCTTGACCTTGCTTCGTTGCGAAACTTTACGAGTAACCTGACCTTGACCTTGCCGTGTTGAGGAGCTTTACCGAGTGACTTGACCTTACTTTGCTGCATAGCTTAACCGGGTGACCTGACTTTGCCTTATTGCAGAGCTTTACCGAGCGACCTTGACCTTGCTTTGTTTCAGAGATTTACCGAGTGACCATGACCTTGCTTTGTTTCAGAGCTTTACCGAGTGACCATGACCTTGCTTTGTTGTGGAGCGTCACCAAGTGATCTGACCATGCTGTGTTGCCGAGCTTTACCGAGTGACCATGACCTTCTTTTGTTGTGGAGCTTTTCCGAGTGATCTGACCTTGCTTTGTATCGTATTGTATTATTGTTTTACCTCTTTTTGTCACAACACATTTCTCTGTGTGAAATTCGGGCTGCTCTGCCCAGGGGGAGCGTGTCGCTACACTTTGAGCGCCACCAATTTCTTTGTAATTTTTCCTGCCTGCAATTTTATTTGTTTTCCTATCGAAGTAGATTATTCTACAGAATTTTGCCAGTGACTACCCTTTTGTTCTTTTACGTGCGCTAAGTGCATGCTGCTCACGGGTCCTCGGTCTATCGTCTAGCGTCCAGACCACCACTCAAGGTCTAGAGGAGGGGGAGAAAATACTGGCGATTATGGGATTCGAACCAGTGCGCTCAGATTTTCTTGCTTCCTAAGCAGACGCGTTTCCACTAGGCTAACACTCGACACTGTCAGAGCTTTATCGAGTGACCATGACCTTTCTCTGTTGCGGAGCTTTACCGAGTGACCATGATCTTACTTTTGTTGCGGAGCTTTACCGAGTGACCATGACCTTACTTTTGTTGCGAAGCTTTAGCGAGTGACCTTGACCTTACTTTTGTTGCAGAGCTTTACCTAGTGACCATGACCTTTCTTTGTTGCAGAGCTTTACCGAGTGACCATGATCTTTCTTTTGTTGCAGAGTTTTACCAAGTGACCATGACCTTACTTTTGTTGCGGAGCTTTACCGAGTGACCATCACCTTTCTTTTGTTGCGGAGCTTTACCGAGTGACCTTGACCTTACTTTTGTTGCAGAGCTTTACCAAGTGACCATGATCTTTCTTTGTTGCAGAGCTTTACCGAGTGACCATGACCTTACTTTTGTTGCGGAGCTTTACCGAGTGACCATGACCTTTCTTTTGTTGCGGAGCTTTACCGAGTGACCTTGACCTTACTTTTGTCGCAGAGCTTTACCGAGTGACCATTACCTTACGTTTGTTGCGGAGCTTTACCTAGTGACCATGACCTTACTTTTGTTGCGGAGCTTTACCGAGTGACCATGACCTTTCTTTTGTTGCGGAGCTTTACCGAGTGACCTTGACCTTACTTTTGTTGCAGAGCTTTACCGAGTGACCATTACCTTTCTTTGTTGCAGAGCTTTACCGAGTGACCATGATCTTTCTTTGTTGCAGAGCTTTACCGAGTGACCATGACCTTACTTTTGTTGCAGAGCTTTACCGAGTGACCATGACCTTTCTTTTGTTGCGGAGATTTACCGAGTGACCTTGACCTTACTTTTGTCGCAGAGCTTTACCGAGTGACCATTACCTTACGTTTGTTGCGGAGCTTTACCTAGTGACCATGACCTTACTTTTGTTGCGGAGCTTTACCGAGTGACCATGACCTTTCTTTTGTTGCGGAGCTTTACCGAGTGACCTTGACCTTACTTTTGTTGCGGAGCTTTACCGAGTGACCATGACCTTACTTTTGTAGCGGAGCTTTACTGAGTGATCGGACTCTAGTCACCATATCTCCTCTAACCCCTCTCTCTCTAAAGATTAGTCCCTGGTTATAGATCAGTTTCAGTGCAGTTCCTAAAGACTCCGCCGACGGACACGAAGGTTTTTGTCACGAACCCCATCTCAGGCATGGAATGAAAGGAGAAATTGAGGTTGCCCTGAGAGCGTAGCTTCGAGGGCCTTTCCAAATTCAAGACAATGTCTGTTCATCTTTTAAATTTTTTTTTATATATACTTTAAAAAAAATTAAATTTATTTTTTATTTTTTATTAAACGATGAGGATGACAATAATTACTTGCTGCAACTCCCACTTTCGCTCGTATGTACATGAGTGGGCTTTTACGTGTGTGACCGTTTTTATCCCGTTTTTTCGGGGGTGTGCATGCTGGGTATGTTCTTGTTTCCACAACCCACCGAACGCTGACATGGATTACAGGATCTTTAACTTGCGTATTTCATCTTCAGCGTGCGTACGCACACGAAAGGGGTTCAGGCAGTGGCAGATCTGCACATATGTTGACCTGGGAGATCGGAAAAATCTTCACCCTTTACCCACCAGGCACCACCGAGATTCGAACCCGGGACCCTCAGATTGAAAGTCCAACGCTTTAACCACTCGGCTATTGCCCATATGCGAGGATCCGGCAAACTGCTGCCTGTTTACGTCCTTTTAACTCACTCAGTACGGCCAGTCCTCTCTTCTCCTCTACACAGACCCCTCGGATGTCCAGTGGGTGTCTCAATGACCTAAGCTAATCTTTAGCTTCCGTCGTCAGAATTGTGGTATTCTTTGTCAACATGCACGTCTTCAGTGTAAGAGCCTTCCGCTTGCAATATTTTGATGATGGTAATTGGGGTGAAACGCTGTTCACGTCGTCTCTTTCGCCGTTCGTATGGAAGAGTTAACAGGAGATATCAGGACGTATGTATCAGTCTTCATGCTCCAACATCTCATTGAAACTGAAAACTGAAACTGATGTGTGCAACAGCCGAGTGGTTAATTAACTCTCTCCATACGAACAGCGAAAGAGACGGCGTTAACAGCGTTTCACCCCAATTACCATCATCAAAATATTGCAAGCGGAAGGCTCTTATACTGAAGAGGTGAATGTTGACAAAGAATACCACAATTCTGACGACAGAGGCTAAAGGTTGAGTCATTCAGACACCCACTGGACATCCGAGGGGTCTGTGTAGAGGAGAAGAGAGGACTGGCCGTACTGAGTGAGTTAAAGCGTTGGACTTCCAATCTGAGGGTCCCTGTTTCGAATCTTGGTAATGGCGCCTGGCGGGTAACGTGTGGAGATTTTTTCCGATCTCCCAGGTCAACATATGTGCAGACCTGTTACTTCCTGAACCCCCTTTGTGTGTATAAGCAAGCAGAGGATCAACGTGGGAGTTGCAGCCTACGAACGAACGAAGAAGAAAGAAAGAAAGAAAGAAAGAAAGAAAGAAATGAAAATGAAAGAGAAAAATGAAAATACCACTCCGATAGGTACACACACACACACACACACACACACACACACATACATGCTTGCACTTACTCACACTTACACACACACACACACACACATTCACACATACACACACACACACACACACATTCACACATACACACACACACACATTCACACACACACACACACTCGCACACACACACACACACTCACACACACACATTCACACACACACACACATTCACACACACACACACATACATGCTTGCACACACTCACACTTTCACACACACAAACACACACACACACACACACACATTCACAGACACACACACACACACACATTCACACACACACACACATTCACACACACACACACATTCACACATTCACACACACACACACATTCACACATACACACACACACATTCACACACACACACATTCACACACACACACACACACACATTCACACACACATTCACACACACACACACACACACATTCACAGACACACACACACACACATTCACACACACACACACTCACACACACACACACACACACTCACACACACACATTCACACACACACACACACTCACACACATTCACACACACACACACACACACATTCACGGACACACACACACACACACACACACACACATTCACACACACTCACACACACGTTCACACACACACACACACATTTCACACATACACACACGTTCACACACACACACTCACACACACACACACACACACACACACACATTCACACACACACACACACACACACACACACACTCACACACACACATTCATACACACACACACACACATACACACACACACACACACACACACACACACGCACACACACAAGGACTGACCAGCATGTTCAGTTATGCTAACTGTCACAGTGTCAGGCATCTGACTGACAGACGTGATGTAGCAGCGTACAGTATCAGTATCAGTATCAGTAGCTCAAGGAGGCGTCACTGCGTTCGGTCAAATCCCATATACGCTACACCACATCTGCCAAGCAGATGCCTGACCAGCAGCCGTAACCCAACGCGCTTAGTCAGGCCTAGCAACGTAACTAAGAACAGCAGTTAACCCCTCCTGAAAACTTATTATCATACCACCCCATCCCGCTAACCATTCCACCCCTCTCCCCCTCTCCCCCCCCTCCTATCATCCACCCACCTAACCACCCACCCACCCGCCCACCTACCCACCCACACGACAACTTTTATCTCTCATCCTATTGGTTGTGGGATTTCGTTCCCGTCCCCGCGCCCCCCAACCCTGCAACCCTCCCCCACTTCCTCATGTACCACCAGCATGCACCACCCTCCAGTCCCCTCCCCCCTCCCACACATCCCCCCCACCCCTCCAAAAAAACACAAACAAACAAAAAATCCAAGACAAGGGAAGAGGCAAACAATGTTGGAAAAAAAAGAAGTGTCTTGTTTTGTTAGGAACTAGAATTGGCAGGGGGCGGGGGGGTGGGGGCGAGGAGTGGGGGGGGGGGGGACAGCAAAATAAACTTTCACCTGCAAGTTCAGTATGTCACGTCATTTTATATTCAGCTGCTTCGTTTGCGTACATTCGTATTCGTATTTCTCTTTATCACAACAGATTTCTCTGTGTGAAATTCGGGCTGCTCTCCCCAGGGAGAGCGCGTCGCTATACTACAGTGCCACCCTTTTTTTTTTTTTTTTTTTTTTTTCCTGCGTGCAGTTTTCTTCGTTTTTCTTATCGCAGTGGATTTTTCTACAGAATTTTGCCAGGAATAACCCTTTTGTTGCCGTGGGTTCTTTTACGTGCGCTAAGTGCATGCTAGCACACGGGACCTCGGTTTATCGGCTCATCCGAATGACTAAGCGTCCAGACCACCACTCAAGGTCTTGTGGAGGGGGAGAAAATATCGGCGGCTGAGCCGTGATTCGAACCAGTGCGTTCAGATTCTCTCCGGCTTCCTAGGCGGACGTGTTACCTCTAGGCCATCAGTCCACGTGTAACCCTTCCTCCTCCCCCCCCCTTTCCCTCCCTCCCCCCACCAGCACCAAAACTTTCTTTTTATTATTATTATTATCTTTTGTATTCTTTCTTCTTTTTCTTGCTTTTGTTCTTGTTCTTCTGCTGTCCCTCCTTTTCCATCTCCTCCTCCTTTTTCTCTTCATCCTCGTCATTGTAAAAAAACAACAACAAAAAACAAAAACAAACCCCAAACAAAACAACAACAACAACGACAACAACAAAAAACCCACGCATATTCATTCCAATTTCCTCTTTGAGAAAACCATTCCCGTTCTTGTAAAACAAAACAAACAAACAAAAAACCAACAAAACAAAAACAAAACAAAAACAAAAAAACAAAAAACAACAACCAACAAACAAAAAAACCCAACAAAACAAAAAACAAACAAACAAAAACAACAACAAACCCCCCCCACGTATATCTGTTTCAATTTCCTCTTTGACAAAACCATTCTCGTTCTCTCATCCAGTCCTGTCTGTTCATCTTCTTCTCTCTCCCTCTGTCTGTTTGTCTGTCTCTCTGTTTCTCTGTTCCTCTAACTCTGTCTGTCTGTCTGTCTGTCTGTCTCTCCCTCTGTGTGTGTGTGTGTGTGTGTGTGTGTGTGTGTGTGTGTGTGTGTGTGTTTTGTCTGTCTGTCTCTCTCAAAGTACCAAAAGTGCCGCTCATCCCTTAGTAGTTTAGTTCACTTTGATTATGTTTTTCCTCTTTCTGTTCCATTTTATTTGTTTTGCACCATTTTTGTTCTGATTCGTACCTACTATGTCACTAGAGCTTTACAGCTGATGACATTAAACATTTCAGTGTTCAGTGTTCAGTGTTCAGTGTTCAGTGTTCTCTCTCTCTCTCTCTCTCTCTCTCTCTCTCTCTCTCTCTCTCTCTCAGTCTCTTTCTCTCTCTCTTTCTCTCTCTCTCTCTCTGTATGTCTGTTTCTTCCTTTTTTTTTCTCTCTGTCAGCGTAACTCTGTATGTGTGTGTATGTGTGTGTGTGTGTGTGTGTGTGTGTGTGTGTGTGTGTGTGTGTGTTGTGTGTGTGTGCGTGCGTGCATGCGTGCGTGCACGCGCGCGTGTTTGTGTGTCTCCAATTTTGGCCACACACACAGGAAGGTAGCCGTTCTGTGGTTACTGACGATCACATGTGTGGTTGGCCGGTGGATGAGAGAAAGAGTGGGTTGAGGGAAAAAGAGGGTAGGGCTGGCTGTACCGGGTTCAGACAGGTGTGTGTGTGTGTGTGGGGGGGGGGTGGGGGGGGCGAGGGGGGAACGATGTGGGCGGGAGTGGGGGAGTGAGGGTGGGGGTGATGGTGATGGTGAGGACCGGGTGGGTGTGTTGGGGAAGGGGGAGGGGGATGGAGGGAGAGAAGGTGGGATGAAAGATAACTCCAGTGGTCGGTACAGAGTCTGTTCGCGTGCTGCCTGAACATAGGAAGGTTTCACGTCAGTGGGTTTAAATGATTACCCATTCCCCCCCCCCACACACACACACTCACAGAGGACGGAGAATGAACGAACGCACGAACAAACGAACGCACGAACAAACGAACGTATGAACAATCGAACGTACGAACAAACGAACGCACGAACAAACGAACGTACTAACAAACGAACGCACGAACGTATGAACAAACGAACGCACGAACAAACGAACGCACGAACGTATAAACAAACGTATAAACAAACGAACGTATGAACAAACGAACGCACGAACGCATGAACAAACGAACGCACGAACGTATGAACAAACGAACGAACGCACGAACGTACGAACAAACGAACGCACGAACGTACGAACAAACGAACGCACGAACG
>JAAQRG010285593.1:0-10303 GCA_011634625.1 Babylonia areolata
GTACTGAAGTGCTGCAAAGAGACACTCATCACCGAGTTGCATGAAATCCTCTGCCTCTGTTGGAGTGAAGGCGAAGTACCACAAGACATGAGGGATCCTGACGTCGTCACACTGTACAAAAACAAAGGTGACAGAAGCGATTGCAATAATTATTGCGGCATATCCCTCCTCAGCATCGTTGGGAAAGTCTTTGCACGAGTAGGACTGAAGAGGCTCCAAGTACTTGCAGAGCAAGTCTACCCTGAATCGCAGTGCGGTTTCCGTGCCAACAGATCCACTATAGACATGATCTTCTCCCTCAAACAACTTCAGGAGAAATGTAGGGAGCAAAGGCAGCCACTCTTCGTTGCCTTCACAGACCTCACAAAGGCTTTCGATCTGGTCAGTAGGGATGGCCTCTTCAAGATCCTTCCCAAGATCGGATGTCCACCCAAACTTCTCAGCATCATCAGATCCTTCCACGAAGACATGAAAGGCACCGTCGTCTTTGACGGCTCAACATCAGCTGCCTTCAACATACGGAGTGGAGTGAAACAGGGTTGCGTCCTGGCTCCCACCCTGTTTGGAATCTTCTTTGCTGTGATGCTGAAACACGCATTTGGTCCTGCAGCTGAAGGTATCTACCTCCGAACCAGGACAGATGGACAGCTCTTCAACCTCTCCAGACTAAGAGCCAAGACTAAAGTCCAGCTGAGGTGCCTGCGTGACTTCCTCTTTGCAGACGACGCAGCAGTAACCGCCCACTCAGCCGAGGACCTACAGCAGCTCATGACTTGCTTCAGCGATGCCTGCCAAGACTTCGGGCTTACCATTCGCTTGAAGAAAACACAGGTCATGGGACAAGATGTTGACTCTCCCCCAGCCATCAGCATCAATGACCATGAACTGGATGTCGTCCACGACTTCGGTTATCTGGGCTCAACTATCTCAGACACCCTCTCAGTTGACGCAGAGCTCAACAGGCACATCGGCAAGGCAGCTACCACCATGACCAGACTGACAAAGAAAGCATGGAACAACAGCAAGCTGACTGAGCACACAAAGATCGAGATCTACAGAGCCTGCGTCGTGAGCACCCTCCTGTATGACAGCGAGTCCTGGACTTTGCGTGCCCGACAAGAGTGAAAGCTCAATGATTTTCACATGCGTAGCCTCCGACGCATTCTGAACATCACCTGGCAGGACAAGGTCCCAAACAACACTGTCCTGGAAAGAGCTGGATGCACCAGCATGTACACGCTGCTGAAACAGAGACGTATGTGCTGGCTTGGCCATGTCGTGCATATGGACGACGGACGGATCCCTAAAGACCTCCTCTACGGAGAACTTGTGCAGGGAAAACGTCCCACAGGCAGATCACAGCTGCGATTCAAAGACGTGTGCAATAGGGACCTAAAAGTCTTGAACATCGACCAGAACATCTGGGATGCAACAGCCCTCGAACGGTCAGCCTGGAGACAGACTGTGCAGAAAGGTCTTTCCAAGTCCGAAGAGACACTCGCTCAGCAGCACGAGGAAAAGGGACACAGGGACTGTGATTCCCGCGTCGGACTGGCCAGCCACACCCGACGCTGTACCAGAATAAACACCTAGAGCGCAACTCCATAGTCTTCAGAGACTGAAGGATGCCTACCAGACAAGAGTGGGTTTATCTTCGGTTGTCGATCAGTGGCATGTAGTAAAACCACTTTACACTGAATGATGTGTGACACATATGAAGTATGACAAACGCATTCTAACTTGTACCGTGCCTTAATTTGAAACAAAAAGGTATCTGATACTAGAGGTATACAATCTATTTTACACTTACAGATATAAGATTCAGCATGCAGGATTAAGATATCAAGCATATCATCAAATGAAATTGTTGAGCAAATACCAAACAGAACCATCTCTTCTGTTAATTTTAAGTTTGATGTATGTTGGGATTTTTCGTTTAAAATCAGTTCAAAAGCAGACCAAAAGGAACAAACAATATCACATCTCCAAAATAGATTGATATCCTCACGTTCTAAGTGGCAGAAACTACATGTATCGTCTTTCCTAATTTTCATTCCTTTCAGTATTTTGTTTGTTGTGATTATGCTATGAACAAGCCGAACCTGAAACCACTGGAGTCTAACTTCATTTAAAAAAAAAGAAAACGAAAAAAAGAGTGAAAAGTAATATCTAAATTTATATCTGTTTGTAACTTATTGCTCCATCTTGTGTAAAAGTTCGGTTTCGTATAGTTATCATTCATTATTTCATAGCATGTTTTAGTTCCTTCATTGACAGAATAGACAATCTGCAATGACTTTTGAATATCGAAAGCGTATCTGAGTATTGTAATGTCAAACTTATTGCAGTATTTTTGATAACCTGGATAAAGCCGTGATAAGCAATGAAATGTGCAGTTACATCATATTTTGTCTTAATATGATTAAAATTTAGGAAGTTGCCAATATTTTGCATACAATAGTGGAAAAATATATACCATTTTCTGTCCATCATTTCAACAATATATGCCTGTTTCCAATCTTAATGTTCTCATCATAAAAGATAGGTTCACTTACAAGTTATTCAGTATTTATTATCTTCACTCTGCTTTCCAAGACCCCATATGCTACTAAGACATCATCCCCAAATCGATTTACTTTTTCATAATTTTATAGGTTAACAGTTTCCATACAGTTCAAGCTGAATAAGCAAAGGGAACATGTTTGAGATATTTTTCCATTGATGACTGTTTTTTTTTCTTAGCTTTCTAATCCAACTAACTTTTAATCCACATATAAAAATGTTTTTCAGTCAAACATACCTAGACCTCCTTTCTCAATAGTTTTCCTGCTCATACGATCTTGCTGTTGATTCCAAATAAATCTGAAACATAGTTTCAGCAAGTTATTAATGAGAGTCAGTGTCAGGTGGTTTTGGCAAAAATAACCATAGCTAGATAATCTTAGATGGGATCAAAGATTTTAGTACAGCTATTCTTCCAATTGGTTTAATCAGTCTCTTAATCCAAACTCTTCAGAACATTCATCATCATAATGAAGGTCTTCAACTTGTTTAAGTCAGCTAACATCCAGACTCCAAGAATTCTTAATTTCTGTGGATTCCATCCCATTTTTAAGCGAGGCAAGTATTTGACTGGTGATGATTTTGTTTTATACTTCCCAGCCGTACAGCTTGCGTTTTCTCGGTGTTCATATATAAACCTGATTTTTCACACAATAGAGTTTATCGTATCTGTTTTTTCCTGGAAAGATACTGTATCACCTTTGGATGTCATCTGTGTGTCACCAACAAACTGTCAAACTTTGTGAACATCATTATCAATAATAATTCCTTCAATAAGGTCATTTTCTCTTATCAATATTACAAGAATTTCTACTCAAAGCAAAAACAAATAAGGTGATATTGGATCGCCTTGACGACATCCTCTTTGTACTGAAAACCATGAAGAAGTCTGTCCATTTGTAACCACAGTCGATTTTATTTTATTATAAAGATTTGAACCCAACGACAAAATGGTGGACCAAATCCGAATGCTTTAAAAACTTTCAACATAGAATTCCAATTTACAAAGTCGAAAGCCTTCTTGAAGTCAATAAAAAGAAGTAGACCAGGTAACTTATTATGCTTTCGATAATGAATAATATCATATATAAAAGGAATATCATATCCCATGTATCTGTTTGACATATTTAATCCCGCAATCCGATCTGAATCCGTACAAATATATCACCTTAAAAATATCTCGGAGACGACTCATATGAAAATCCACATCACACACTCATTAAATGATTATAATGTTTCCAAAACTGAAAGTGGCAAATATGAATGTCCGTTACAATTAGCATCGCATTTTTTCCTCCTTTTTTTCTTCTATAACTGTCAACTACTGGGCTGAACAGCCCCATGCCATTTCAGTGCCGGGAGAGAAATCAGGACACGTCATTTTCCGTCAGCGAACAGGTGTCAATTGTTGCTGACATAGTTTGTACGCGACTGCATTCAATAGCTTTTTTCCCTACGTGCTTTCCGTATTGATATTAAATACTATATATATATAGTGGCACTGACCTTTGGCCTCTGATCTTGAACTTCGATAAGAATATGTGTCGATCCTATACTGTGTTTTGACAGCTGAAACCTCGACTGTAACCCTGCTTATCGCATCGTCATAAAGAGGGTGACTGGAAAGACCTCGTTTAAACCTATTGCATTGCGTTTATTGTCCATGTCACTTTATCTGCAGCTAGGAAAAATGCCAACATTGAACACACACACACACACAAACACACGCACGCAACTCCCCCAACTGAACAAACAAATACAGGCGCGCACTTGCACGCACCTAATCCCCTCCTCCCCCGCGCCCCCCCTCCCCCCTTTCTGCACACACAGACAACTGAGATTTGGCGACAAAATAGACCCACTTTAATTTACACTCATTTTAAACTCGTGAGTCGAAAATGCAAAGGGTGGAAATGTTTTCACACAGAGGGCGGAAAACAGGAACGTCACGTCATGCAGCAAACAACACGACACAGATCAACGTATTGGGACCCCAAGGTCTTCGAAAAGCTAAACATTAACATACAGACAAAAAGAAAGGAACAAACATGAAGAGAAGAGAAACTGAAACACTTGGTTCAGTGGAAAGCACCTACACACACACACACACACACACACACACAACAACAACAACAACAACAAACAAACAAACAAAAAACAAAACAGAAAAAACAAACACGCTTCTTGCCCAGTGGCTGTATCTGTTGTGCACAGTTCAGTTTGAGGCACTGGTATGAGACAGGCTTGTGGTGCAGTATGTAAGTAAAAACCCTTTGACTCCTGTGCTGAGAGACAGTGAACACAGACAGCACAAGGATCCAACGGAACAAGGTGGGGCGCAGCTGGCTGGTGTAAGGTGGACATGGCGTCACCAGAATAGAAAGGGTGTGGCAATGTCACATTCAGACGTGACGTCTCGAGGGGAAGGGGCCATTTTTGCCGGTGTCGTCATGAGGGGATAGGGCTGAAAGTTTGGTCATTAATCATGATAGAAGGGGTTGGGGTGCAATAAGGTGACATTAGGATGTGACGTCACTAAGTGGGGCGAGGGTGTGGTGTGGGCTGAGGGGCGAGACGGTCATTTAACAGTTGACTATTTGGCGGGGCTGTGAGGTAACAGTTGATTTTGAGGTGGCTACTTGGCGGGGCTGTAAAGAAACGCTGGTTGTGAGGTGACGAGGGGTCAAGGCTGTGTGGTGACCTCCAGCTGAGAGGTGTTGTGAGGGAGGGGTTTCAGACACCTGAAGCCGATGTAGAACCAGTCTCCGTGGAGAGCTTGGAGTTCCACTGTGGGCTTGACGATAGCTCGGCCCTCCTTGGTGTACATGGCGTAAAGGATGTGTTGTTCCACCTGTAGCGTGTACGCACGTGCACGCACACACACACACACACGCACGCACGCACACACGCACACACACACACACACACGTCTTGATAACTTTGATTGCAATAATCAGTAAAAGAGACAATCAAAATGCAACCTATGCACTCATGTATGGGACTGCACTGAATATGAGGCGCGAGAACATGAACACACACACACACACACACACACACACACACATACACACACACACACACACACACACACACACAAAGTGAATAACATCCAGCTGGTTTACTGTTATAGTTGTTAGTTACTCTTCCTAAGGACGTTAGATTGTTAGTTCACTCATTGCCATCGCTGAGCGCGCGTGCGTATGTTTAATAACTTTACCCAGTCATTGACTCACTTGTGTAAACAAGTGAGTCTATGTTTTAACCCGGTGTTCGGTTGTCTGTGTGTGTGTGTGTGTGTGTGTGTGTGTGTCTGTGTGTCTGTGTGTCCGTGGTAAACTTTAACATTGACATTTTCTCTGCAACTACTTTATCAGTTGACACCAAATTTGGCATAAAAATAGGAAAAATTCAGTTCTTTCCAGTCATCTTGTTTAAAACAATATTGTGCTTCTGGGATGGGCACAAAAAAATAAAGAATGAAGCCTAATTATATGCAAACTGCATTTACTGTTATATTTATATTTTTGTATTCTCTAAACTTGGCACTTTGATCTGATATTCTGACCCAACAGCTAGAGCAGTCATTATTATCATTTTTTGTTCAAACAGGAACTTCTTTTGCTAAGCATGGAAGTTTTATTTATTTTGCAAACGTTTTGGTGCAGATAGTAAAAAAGGGAAATTACTCTGTAATGCTAGGGGGAGTTAATTTGCTTTAAACTGATCTTTCTCATCTTAAACATTATATTTTGAAACAAGAGAGGCAAGGCCTTCAAGACTCACTTATGATGCACTTTTTAAAAAAACATCCAAGCTTTTTATGTATTGAGTATAATTTCAAAATGTAATGTTTAAGATGAGAAAGATCAGTTTAAAGCAAACTAAGTCCCCAGCAGAGTAATTTCCCTTGTTTTACTGCCTGCAGCAAAACGTTTGCAATAAACAAAACTTTCATGCTTAGCAAAAGAAGTTCCTGTTTGAACAAAAAATGAAAATAATGACAGATCTTTTGTTGAGTTGAATATCAGATCAAAGTGCCAAGTTTATAGAATATAAAAAATATAAATATAACAGTAAATGCATTATACTCAATACATAAAAAGCTTGGATTTTTTTTAAAAAGTGTATCACAAGTGAGTCTTGAAGGCTCTGCCTCTCTTGTTTTTATTGTGTAACACTAGAATTAGGAAAAAAACAAAACAAAACAAACAAACAAAAAACAACAACAACAACCCAAAAACAGCCATTTTCTGAAAATAGAAACACACACACACACACAGAGGAGGCACAAACTGCAGCACAGTCAGTTCAGTTACTCAAAGAGACGTCACAGAGTTCAGACAACTCCATATACGCTACTCCACATCTGTTAAGCAAATGCCTTACCAACAGCATAACACAACGCACTTAGACCTTAAGAAAGAAGAAGAAACACACAAACAAATAGATAAGTTATCGAATTAATGACTAAATAAATTAGCATAGATAAGTAAATACATCTAAAAAAAAAACAACAAATGAAAATGAATAAACAAACAGATAAAGATATAAGATGAAATGTTAAAAAAAAAATCACTACAGATAATAACCACTAAATGAACAGGTGTGGACAGACCCTCACCTGACTTTCCCCCTGCTCCAGGAACAAGGTGACCGCCCTCCGGTATTGGTCCACGAAAGTGCTCATGACGTCACGGCGGGCCAGAAAGAAGCCACCGGCCACCCAGTTGACGTTCCCACGCAGTATGCCCTTCCAGGCCCTGTTGAAGTCCGGATTGAACACCTCCCCGCACAGAACCCGCCGGGGGTCATATTCAGGCGGGGGAAACATGGTGTAGTTGAGCGGCGGTTTCTGTCCAGCAATGTTCCTTAGGTAGCCCACGTCCATCCAGGCGATGTGGTGACTGGGGAAGTAGTTCTTTTCAAGCACATCCCGCAGCACGTCGAACTTGGCGTGCGTGACGCACGTGTACTCCGGATAGACTGTGTTGGGGTAGTGTTTGGGGTACCCCCCGGCGTAGATGGCCGCGATCTTGGGTTTGAGACCAAACACCCACAGGCTAGTCAAGGGAAGGCGGATGACTTTGGTCAAATGAGGCAGTTTCCCGCGGACGGACTCAAAGTGTCGGGCGAAGGTGTCCGAGTTGGTGTACATCACCACTGGGGACAGTACCCGTGAGTAGGCGGTGGACCACTTCATGTAGATGTGCCAGTCTCTCTTGTTGCTGGGCGACCCTTTGCCGAACTCCCCGATGTCCAGGAAAGCGGTGACGATGGTGACATTGTGCAGAGGCACGGTTGGCGCCTCAGTCGCCTCCTGTTCTGACGTCAGGCTGGCGTTGGCGTGAAGGAAATATGGACGCCACCGTGTCGTACGTGAAAAATCTGTCTGAAAACAGAGGAGGGTGTGGGCGTGTTAAACAGAAGTCACAGACTAGTCTTTGAAGGTGTGATAGGTGAGAGGGAGTCAGGGGTGGGGGTGAGGGGGGAGTATTAAGTGTGGTCAGAACTACTTAGTTCGTTGCTCTGAAGATCTGTTCATTGTCAGTATGCAAAGAACCAGTTGGTTCGCTGCTCTGAAGATCTCCCAGAATTCTCAATCCCTCCGAATCTGTCAGTTCTACTTAATCTGTCTCGAAAGGTAGAAAGTTGAAACTGGATCTGGTTATGTTTGGCTCAGCCGAGGAGTCGAGAACCAGGTTCCTTTTTTAAAAAAAAGAAGTCTTTTTCGTGACAGATTAATGACTCGACTGTCAATAGCAGGAGTGACATTAAAATACTTTATATCCTTGGGAAATAAATACATATCTTATGTGTATATTTTGACTTATCCAGAGCATTGCGTTCATCTCAGTGTATTTTATAACAAAATGATTGCCATTTGAAAAGAATTGTCACTAAATTTATCTTTGGTGTAGTGGAATTGATGAAACGTCATGTTCACTGTAAGAAAGCTGCGGAAAGTAATTTACTTTGTCCTCTTTGTAATGAAGCTGATGAAAATGAAATGCGTTTTACATTTACGTGAACATGGTCCATGAATGTCAGGGAGCAGTTTATATCTCGTACATTTGTTCGTCGACCATGCCTGTATAAACTGATCTCCACCAAGTCTACATAATAAATGTAGTATCCAGGATTTTATCAACCAATTTTCCAATCTCTTAGATAAGTACACCTTAGATGTAGGCGACTTAGTTTTAATAGGTGATTTTAACTTTCATTGAGAACAGACCAACAATCGCTTCGCCAATAGCTTTTTCGCGAAAGCAGTCAATGCCATGTCTCTCGAACAAATCCAGTATGATAACTAGAATTGTGCAATCAACAACCATCTACCTGAAGATCTAGTCATCAGCCCCATCCACATATAATATGCGGCTTCTGTTCAAACGTGTGTGTGTGTGTGTGTGTGTGTGTGTGTGTGTGTGCAGTGCGTGCATGTATGAGTATGCACAAGTTTTTATATTGATATGCACTTGTATGCATTCTAATTTCTACTGTATCTGTGTTTGTGTATGATTTTCGATTAATGTTCGTACCTTGTTATGTACTACCTCCTCTGCTGTTCTGAAGGTCATAGTCGAAAACGACTATCATCATATTATAAAAGGCGTCGGAGAGGTTTACTGTATATTATACAACATGTATGTATATCTATCTATCTATCTATCTATCTCTCTCTCTCTCTATATATATATATATTACTCCTTTTTGTCACAACAGATTTCTCTGTGAGAAATTCGGGTTGCTCTCCCCTGGGAGAGCGCGTCGCTACACTGAAGGCACCTGTGTGTCTGTCTGTCCGTCAGTCTGTCTGTCTGTGTCTGTGTCTCTCTTTATCTTTCTCTCTCTTCAACTTCATTTCTTTTCTTCTCCTTCTTCTTCTTCTTCTTCGCTTTTCCCACAGCTACCTCCTGGACTCATAATCTCCAGCTACCTGCCTGTCTCTGTTTGTCTGTCTGTCTGTCTGTCTGTCTGTCTGTCTGTCTGTCTGTCTGTCTGTCTCTCGTTCTGTGTGCATGCTTGTCTGACTCTCTGTATGTCCGTCTGTCTGTCTGTCTGTCTGTCTGTCTGTCTCCGTCTCTCTCTCTCTCTTCAACTTCCTTTCTTCTTCTTCTTCTTTTTTTTCTTCTGTTCGTTTCGTTTATTTATTTATAGTCTGTTCATCTAAGATGATACTAGACTGAATCTTTTTTTTTCTTCTTTTTTTTCTTCTACTTCTTGTTCTTCTTCTCAGTTCTTCTTCTTCTTCCTTCCTTCCTTCCTTCCTTCCTTCCTTCCTGCATAGCTGCCTTCCTTGACTCCTATAAGCTGGTCACAGACGCTCCTGATGGTTGCTCTCCAGCTGTTCCTCTCAGACTCCAGCTATTTCCAGTAGTTAAAGGTGTTCGATGTGCTAGCTGTACCAGTGCCAGCTAATGCTTCATCTGATCATTGAACTATCTGCATTGATGGGACCCAACAGTCTCGTTTACGCAAACATTATTTTTACACAGGCGACAACAGGTAGGCAAAAACAATGTTACACACGGTCCACTAATGACACAAACATAGCCCTTGCTTCTGCGTGTATTACTGATAACACTTCAGTATCGCTATGTATGGCCCATACAGTTAATGTAAACAGTTTTCAGGTTTAAAAAAAAAAAGTTCATCTCGACATGACCGACAAAAGTGCGATAAGACTCTTTTGCCCGCCAGCTGAACTTCCACCGACATGATATATAATTATGTACGT
>JAAQRG010285604.1:5000-10268 GCA_011634625.1 Babylonia areolata
GGGGGGAGAGATAGGTAGAGAGAGGGAGGGGCCGGGTGGGCGGGAGAGAGAGAGAGAGAGAGAGAGAGAGGGAGGGACAGAGAGAGGGAGACAGGGGTCATTAGTGTTGCGTCCCCTCCTGGAATGGAGAGAGAGAGACAGACAGAGAGGGGGGAGGGAGAGAGAGAGGGGGGGGGGAGAGAGAGAGAGACGCAATGATACACTCACATTTTATTGAATAAACATACATATTCATTTCAAGCTCTGCCTCCCACGATTAAGTTGGAGCCAAGAATCTTGACTCCAGATACATTCACGCATAATTGCGCACATATAAGAGAGACAGAGAGAGCCATAGTAGTGGTAGTGGTAGTAGCAGTAGTAGTATAAGTAGTAGTAGTCGTCGTAGCTGTTGTTGTTGTTAAAGTCTTCAGACGAGAAAATAGTGTGTGTGTGTGTGTGTGTGTGTGTGTGTGTGTGTGTGTGTGTGTGTGTGTGAGCGTGCGCGCGTTTCGCGTGTGAATGCGTCCATGCGAGCTTTCATGCGTGCGTGTGTGTGTGTGTGTATGTGTGTGTGTGTGTGTGTGTGTGTGTGTGTGTGTGTGTGTGTGTGTGTGTGTGTGTGTGTGTCTCGCTTTAACACACACACACACACACACACACACACACAGATGCGACCCGGCCGAAACTGTGAAAGTACCGAACGAGCGTAACCCATTGAACGGGATTCATGTTAAAAAAACAAAAGGCCAAGATCACGAAGGAGCCATTTTGTACACGACTTACTGATGCAGACTGTTGTTGACTTCCACACAAAGGCTTTTAGTGGGGTTTGTATTGGTATAGTTAGCGAAGCAAGGCAGGCACACAAATCGTGAGTGCCACGCGTGTGTGTGTGCGTGCGTGTGTGTATGCGTGTGTGTGTGTGTGTGTGTGTGTGTGTGTGTGTGTGTGTGTGTGTGCGTGCCAGTGTGTGTGTGTGTGTGTGTGTGTGTGTGTGTGTGTGTTCTGTTGATGGGTATAGTCGAAAAAAACAACATGACAACTTTAGCAGAAGTACCAAATCAGTTGTGGTGAGAACAAAGAATAATATATAATAACGATAATAATGATAGCATTTATATGGCGCTGAATCTTGTGCAGAGACTAATCAAAGCGCTTTCACACCAGTCATTAACACGCATGCATAACTCTAAACTGACTGGTAAAACTGAAGACAAAGAAGAGGCAGTGAAGGGAGGCTATCGGTTTCAAGGCTACACTTAAAAGAGTTGAGTGCGGAGACCTGACAAAGCGAAAGATGAAATTCATTCCAAAAGCAAGGTCCAGAGACAGAGAAAGAACGGCGTCCAACAGTGGAGTGTTTGAATCTGGGTATGCGTAAACAGAGTGGATCCGAAGCCAATCGTAGAGAGCGAGATGGGGTGTAGAGGTGAAGGCAGCAACAGAAATAAGAAGGGGCAAGCTTGTGAATGTGTTTATAACACAGAGTGCTGATCTTAGCAGAATTCACATGAAGTGGATTTAACTGAAAACGATTCAAGACTTATAATAACAATCGATATGAGCCACGGCGGGGAGAGGTGGTGGTGATATTCTCATCCTGATCATCTTCTTCTTCTTCTGCGTTCACTCGTATGCACACGAGTGGGCTTTTACGTGTATGACCGTTTTTACCCCGCCATGTAGGCAGCCATACTCCGTTTTCGGGGGTGTGCATGTCCATAACCCACCGAACGCTGACATGGATTACAGGATCTTTAACGTGCGTATTTGATCTTCTGCTTGCATATACACACGAAGGGGGTTCAGGCACTGGCAGGTCTGCACATATGTTGACCTGGGAGATCGTAAAAATCTCCACCCTTTACCCACCAGGCGCCGTCACCGTGATTCGAACCCGGGGCCCTCAGATCGAAAGTCCAACGCTTTAACCATTCGGCTATGGCACCCGTCATGTATTGGAAACAACCCTGAATGCCATCACGATGACAATCGACCAGCTCAAGACTCCATTGTTGTTGCTGCTTCTCTCTTTTCTAGGGTAAGGGGGGCACATTATTTATCAAAACTTTTAGCTTGCCTTAGGAATGTGCTAAGCAAGCGCTGAAAGCAGCTACACAAAGACGTAAGCGCATCTATGTTCATACCAACGACTTAAAAATCGATATATAGCCACGTTCATCGTTCAGCGAGGCAGTCCTGGTATGACACTCCAAATCGTCCTCCCACTTATTTTCGAGGGTCCCACATGGTACGAATCAGCGTCCTAAATCATCCCCTGCTGGACAAGTCACTGTCCTAAATCATCCCCTGGTGGACAGGTCATTGTCCAAACTCATTCCCTGTTGGAGAAGTCATTGTCCTAAATCATTCCCTGGTGGACACGTCAACATCATAAATCATTCCCTGGTGGACACGTCAACATCATAAATCATCCTCTGGTGGACAAGTCAGTGTCCTAAATCATCCCCTGGTGGACAAGTCAGTGTCTTAACTCATCCCTTGGTGGACAAGTCAGTGTCTTAACTCATCCCTTGGTGGACAAGTCAGCATCTTAACTCATCCCCTGGTGGACAAGTCACTGTCCTAAATCATCCCCTGGTGGACAGGTCATTGTCCAAACTCATTCCCTGTTGGAGAAGTCATTGTCCTAAATCATTCCCTGGTGGACACGTCAACATCATAAATCATTCCCTGGTGGACACGTCAACATCATAAATCATCCTCTGGTGGACAAGTCAGTGTCCTAAATCATCCCCTGGTGGACAAGTCAGTGTCTTAACTCATCCCTTGGTGGACAAGTCAGTGTCTTAACTCATCCCTTGGTGGACAAGTCAGCATCTTAACTCATCCCCTGGTGGACAAGTCACTGTCCTAAATCATCCCCTGGTGGACAGGTCATTGTCCAAACTCATTCCCTGTTGGAGAAGTCATTGTCCTAAATCATTCCCTGGTGGACACGTCAACATCATAAATCATTCCCTGGTGGACACGTCAACATCATAAATCATTCCCTGGTGGACAAGTCAGTGTCCTAAATCATCCCCTCGTGGACAAGTCAGTGTCTTAACTCATCCCTTGGTGGACAAGTCAGTGTCTTAACTCATCCCTTGGTGGACAAGTCAGCATCCTAAATCATCCTCTGGTGGACAAGTCAGCATCCTAACTCATCCCCTGGTGGACAAGTCAGCATCCTAAATCATCCTCTGGTGGACAAGTCAGTGTCCTAAATCATCCCCTGGTGGACAAGACATTGTCCTAAATCATTCCCTGGTGGACACGTCAGTGTCCTAACTCATCCTCTGGTGGACAAGTCAGTGTCCTAACTCATCCTCTGGTGGACAAGTCAGTGTCCTAACTCATCCCCTGGTGGACAAGACATTGTCCTAAATCATTCCCTGGTGGACACGTCAGTGTCCTAAGTCATTCCCTGGTGGACAGGTCAGTCCTAAATCATCCCCTGGTGGACAAGTCAGCATCCTAAATCATCCTCTGGTGGACAAGTCAGCATCCTAACTCATCCCCTGGTGGACAAGTCAGCATCCTAAATCATCCTCTGGTGGACAAGTCAGTGTCCTAAATCATCCCCTGGTGGACAAGACATTGTCCTAAATCATTCCCTGGTGGACACGTCAGTGTCCTAACTCATCCTCTGGTGGACAAGTCAGTGTCCTAACTCATCCTCTGGTGGACAAGTCAGTGTCCTAACTCATCCCCTGGTGGACAAGACATTGTCCTAAATCATTCCCTGGTGGACACGTCAGTGTCCTAAGTCATTCCCTGGTGGACAGGTCAGTCCTAAATCATCCCCTGGTGGACAAGTCAGCATCCTAAATCATCCTCTGGTGGACAAGTCAGCATCCTAACTCATCCCCTGGTGGACAAGTCAGCATCCTAAATCATCCTCTGGTGGACAAGTCAGTGTCCTAAATCATCCCCTGGTGGACAAGACATTGTCCTAAATCATTCCCTGGTGGACACGTCAGTGTCCTAACTCATCCTCTGGTGGACAAGTCAGTGTCCTAACTCATCCTCTGGTGGACAAGTCAGTGTCCTAACTCATCCCCTGGTGGACAAGACATTGTCCTAAATCATTCCCTGGTGGACACGTCAGTGTCCTAAGTCATTCCCTGGTGGACAGGTCAGTCCTAAATCATCCCCTGGTGGACAAGTCAGCATCCTAAATCATTCCCTGGTGGACAAGTCAGTGTCCTAAATCATTCCCTGGTGGACAAGTCAGCATCCTAAATCATCCTCTGGTGGACAAGTCAGTGTCCTAAATCATCCCCTGGTGGACAAGTCAGCATCCTAAATCATCCCCTGGTGGACAAGTCAGCATCAAAATCATCCCCTGGTGGACAGGTCAGTGTCCTAACTCATCCCCTGGTGGACAAGTCAGTGTCCTAACTCATCCCCTGGTGGACAGGTCAGTGTCCTAACTCATCCCCTGGTGGACAAGTCAGTGTCTTAACTCATCCCCTGGTGGACAGGTCAGTATCCTAAATCATCCCCTGGTGGACAGGTCAGTGTCCTAAATCATTCCCTGGTGGACAAGTCAGTGTCCTAAATCATTCGCTGGTGGACAAGACATTGTCCTAAATCATCCCCTGGTGGACAAGACATTGTCCTAAATCATCCCCTGGTGGACAAGTCAGTGTCCTAAATCATTCCCTGGTGGACAAGACATTGTCCTAAATCATCCCCTGGTGGACAGGTTAGTGTCCTAAATCAGCCTCTGGTGGACAAGTCACCTTTCTTAATCATCCTCTGGTGGACAAGTGAGTGTTCTACATCAGCCTCTGGTGTGAAATTCGGGCTGCTCTTCCCAGGGAGAGCGCGTCACTACACTACAGCACCACCCTTTTTTAAATTTTTTTCTGCATGCAGTTTTATTTGTCTTTCCTATCGAAGTGGATTCTTCTACAGAATTTTGCCAGGAACAACCCTTTTGTTGCCGTTGGTTCTTTTACGTGCGCTAAGTGCATGCTGCACACGGGACCTCGGTTTATCGTCTCATCCGAATGACTAGCGTCCAGACCACCACTCAAGGTCTAGTGGAGGGGGAGAAAATATCGGCGGCTGAGCCGTGATTCGAACCAGCGCGCTCAGATTCTTTCGCTTCCTAGGCGGACGCGTTACCTCTAGGCCATCACTCCACACACATATATCTCTCTCTCTGTGTGTGTGTGTGTGTGTGTGTGTGTGTGTGTGTGTGTGTGTGTGTGTGTGTGTGTGTGTAAGGGCTTGGTTATGCTGCTGGTCAGGCATCTGCCCAACAGATGTGGT
>JAAQRG010285609.1:0-10264 GCA_011634625.1 Babylonia areolata
ACACACACACACACACACACACACATATATATATATATATATATATATATATATATATATATATATGATGATGATTTCAGGATGATAAAATGAAAGTATCGTGACTACACACACACACACACACACACACACATTTATACATAAAGTATGTGACTTTTGAATAGCTTATTATTGTTATCCATAATGTCAATACACACACACACACACACACACACACACACACACATTTATACATGTGACTTTTGAATAGCTTATTATTGTTATCCATAATGTCAACACACACACACACACACACACACACATATATATATATATATATATATATATATATATGATGATGATGATTTCAGGATGATAAAATGAAAGTATCTTGACTATACATATGACTCTTAAATAGTTTATCATTGGAATCCATGTTAATATATATAACAATTTTAAGAGGGTAAAATGGAAGGTTTTAGATGCATGTATTCTAGTTGTAGCAGTGCTGTATATTATATTTCAGAAGTTTTAATGTTGTATTTACAGCAGACATCTATTTATCTGTTATTATGTTTTGTCTTGATTTAACAAAGGATCAGATTATCAATATTATATTATTTTGAACTGAAAACAATACAATCAATATATGATTACAGATTAGGTATGGTTATCATGTCAGAAGCAATTAATTATCAACCATGGAGTGAAATGAGGACAGAAAATAGGTTTTGTTGTCAACCATAAATGGATTAAAAGTGGGTCAGTACATGCTCTTTATTTTTAAAAGCATGACTTATACTTGGCATTTAAGATTTGATCACTGTTGTGCATGCACATGTGTGTGTGTGTTTGTGTGTGTGTGTGTGTGTGTGTGTGTTTGTGTGTGTGTGTGTGTGTGTGGATGGAAGTCCACTGCCTCAATGGCTATAAAAGGCTATGGGAGCTATAACTTTTTTTTTCTTTTTTTTAATCAAGAGGACAACCTTACTTCAGTTTAGGTTTGGCAAAGGTAAGGTTGGCTGAATAGTTGATTAATCTATTGCCTGTTCACACAGGCTGATGATCAAACTTTAAAGACTAGATAAATCAACATCAAAATTAGTATTTCCCACAATATCCTGAACATGGGTACTGTTTATAGATATGAATCAATTTTTCAGAAAGCTAAATATGGCATACATATAGAGGATGAAATATTGTAGTCTGCAGAATTTCGTTCTATTTCCCCAGGGTTTGTGGTGCTCTTGGTCATTTGGGCTGTGTCTTTTTCAAGCTACATTTGGTATCCAAGACTGGTCAGTCAGTCTGCTCCCACAAGAGGTATGATGTTATATTGCTTACAGCTGTCTTTCATGTGGTTGTGTTCTGGATTCCTTGCATCTTTTTTGTGTCTTTTTTATGATATAAATGTCAGAGTGATTAAGAGAAAGAGAGAGAGAGAGAGACTTTTTGACACTTTGACATTTTATTGACATTAACTGCAAAGTTCTCATGTCAAGGGGGTGCATGTTTTTCAGAGGGCAAGAGAGAGAATGTATTTTTGAATGTTTTTGTGTACATTTGTGTGTGTGTGTGTGTGTGCTTGTTGTGGCTGTGTGCATGTTTAGGCTTTGCCTTCTGCTGTTTGTTGTTGTTTTCAATCAGACCAGCTGTTCTCTGGCAGGGTTTGATACCCAGGAGGTGGTTCATGTGGTGATCACGTCAGACAGCCACACAGTGGGCGGCATGGTGACCCTAATCAATAGCATTGTGTCCAACACACACTCCCCCGTTGTCTTTCACCTCATCACTGACGCACAGACCAGCCCGCATCTCAGGTGAGACGGGGAGGGGGACAGGGAGGGAATGGAGAAATGGGGAGAGATTTGGTGCTGGATTGCGTCTGTGGGCTGCATCTTGCATGCTCACACCCTGTGGGATTTTTATATGTCAGCAACCATTTTTACCCTGCTTTATTGGCAGCCATACTCAGTTTTTGTGCTCGCGATAAATGTACTTGTGTTTCCACAACACAAAGAATATTGATGTGGATTGGAGGATCTTCAGTATATCATGTATTTGATCTTTTACACACACACACACACACACACACATGGATTGGAGGTTCTTCAGTATATGTATTTGATCTTCTACACACACACACAAAAACACACACACACACACACACACTCATATACATATATATATATATATATCTGTGAAGCAGATGAAGTCACTGGCTGTTCTACAGCACAATGATATGTTGACCATGAATAATGGACAACTTTGTGTCCTGGCTCCACAAGGCAAGGCATCAGTACTGACCCAGGGCCCTCTGGCTGAAGTCCAATGTTTTAACCTCTTACCTGTGGCACTCCACACAGATGGATTTAAGTGGTTGGATGTTAAGATATTTGGTTGTTGAAATATCAGTAACATGTTGATCTGTAGTGTTGTACGGGGTTGCATGTATTTTTGAGTGATTTTAAGGGGGTGGGTTTTTTTTTGTTGTGTTTTTTTCAGAGTATCATCTGCTTACAAAACTTTACATTCATATGAATGGATACACAGATATGTATACAAACATATACTGACTTGTACACACCCACGCACGCACGCACACACACACACACACACACACACACACACACACACAACAGGTAAGCATGTGGGTACACACTCACACAATTGTACACAGATTGGCATGCATACACACACAAGCACACATATTCGCATACGTGCATGCTCAGGACGCAGAGACACACATAGAGACACACAGACATTCACACACACACACACACACACACACACGCATACACGCGCGCGCACACACGCACACACACACACACAACAAAACAAAACTACACCACAGATAAAGGATGAATTAAAAAAATAATAATAATAAAAAACAGAACCTGCATCATGGTGTATTGTCTCCAGAACTTGGCTGATGCAGACCAAGCTGTGGAACATCAACTTTGAGATCAAGGAGTTTCCCATGGAGTGGCTGGAGGGAAAGATCAAGGTCCGAGGTGGGCGGATGGAGCTAGCCAACCCTGTGAGTAGTGGCCGCATTCACCTGCATTGCTCTGTGTGGTGTTGTGTTGTTGTGTGTCAGTGTGTGCTGCTGCAGTGCTTCAGACTGTTTGGAGAACTGAAATTGTGGAGCAAAAGGTCATGAGCCAGTCTGACTGGCTAACGTCGAGTGATATGATAAATCTACTTGTTTTTTGTTTTTTTTTGCGTGTGTGTGTTTGTTTTGTGTGGTGTTGTGGTGTTTTGTGTTGCAGAAATTCTTCAATTTATTGGGGAAACTGAAAGTGAGGGGTTTTTGATTGGAGGTCCTGAGTTCAGATGTATCTGCATATTTGGCGTTTGTGTTGTGTGGTGTTTTGTGTAGTTGCAATGCTTCAGTGTAGGGCAACTGAAAGGCAGAAGTCATGTCAGACTGCTCATGTATAGCAGTAAGATAATTCTGCACGTTAGGTGCACATACCATGAGAAGAATCGTGGGTCAATGGTATTGGGAAGCTGTTAATCTCTTAGGCCCGATTTGTGTGCTCGGATGTTGTGTATTGTGTGCTTGTGTTGTGTAGTGCTGTGGATTGTGTCATGTTGTGTGCCTTGGTGTGATGCATTGCTTTCTGTTGTGTTCTCTGTGGAGTGCTGCATTCTTTTGTGCTGTGCTGTGCTTTGTTGAGTTGTGTTATGTTCCGTGCTGATTGTGTGCTGTGTTGCTTTGGGTTGTTGTTTTGAGGCATGTTGTGTGCTGTGGGGTGCTGTGTTCTTTTGTGTTGTGTGATCTGCTGTGTTTAGTTCACACCAGTAAGATGTCAGTGCTGTGTTTTTAACATTTCCAGTTGAATTACGCCCGCTTTTATCTGCCTGATCTGTTCCCTGGGATTGATGGGCGCATGGTGTACATTGATGATGACTGTATTGTGCAAGGTAACTTCCCTTCTCCTCTTTCACGTTTGTGTGTGAAAATTGTTTGTTTCTTGTTTCTTGGATTTCATAATTGTATTAGTAAACTGACGGAAGTTCTTTTGAGACTGAATGTTTGTTGCTGGACAAGTCGTGTGGTTTTCAGACTTGCTAGTCTTCTAGATCCCTTGTTGCATCCACACCATTTACTGTTCATTGTCGTTGACTTGTTCACAAGGCATTTGATATTGAATGGTCCAAGCTTTCAACTGCAGGACAACACACATGCACAATTCGTCAGTAAATTGATGTGTGAAAACATATCAACCCTTAAATACTGAACCTAGCTGAAACGAGATCAGTGTAGCATGAATCTCAAGTGTAATAACTACTACTTGTGTACTCTTTAACCTTACATGTCACTGATTTTGCTGAACAAATGTAATGCAGTCCCAAAAGGAATGAGTCCAAGTAAAGAATGATGTGTGTTGCCTGTGTGTGTGTGTGTGTGTGTGTGTGTGTTCGTTCTTTAGTTTAACGTCTTTTCACTGTAAGTGATATGAGACGAGGGCAGGAAAAAAAAATTGAGGGTGGGGCGGGTGGGGGGATTACTGTGTACACATGCAAGTAAGTGAAAGTGTGTGTGTATTACATATAGAAAAGTTTTGTTAAAAAATAAATAAATAAATAAATTAAAAAAAACAATAACAATATAACATATTGCTAATGAAAAACTAACAACTATAACAGCAAACCAACTGGACGATTTAACAAGGAGTTGAAAAAGTCATACATTAGCAATGGACTGCTGAAGATCGTCAACACTGAAGATGATTTCAGTTCAGGGATTTGAGACTTTAACATATCGCAAGTTGGTATATGATCGGCTGTTATGTGAGCACCACAGATGCAAGAAACATTGCTGACATATTTTGTCCTAAAACAATTCATTTTCCATCTGCAGATTACAGAAATGATTTGCCTCTTATGAAAATCATTATGGTAATGTTTTCCCATGAAACCATACATTTTCTGTATGTTCTTATGTAACTCGGAGTTACCAGTGTGTTTTTCCTCAAACTGAAATTTTGACCATTGGACTTTTTCTACCATGTAACATTCCTGTAGTGAAAGCGAAATATTTAAATCTAACTCCTTCATGGAGATTCTAGCTCCTTTTTTAGCCAAAATGTTAACTTTTTCATTATAGTATAAACCGCAATGAGAAGGAATCCAGCAAAAGGTTATGTGAGAGCCTCTTAATAAGAGTTCGTGAATCAAATGGTTAATTTCAATAATGAGTTCATACCTAACCGTTTCTTTAATAAGTTCAATAGTGTGAAGAACTGATTTAGAATCAACACAAAATAGAATCTGAAATATAGTTTTCGGAAAGGATATCATGAAATTTAACGCCATTAGAATTGCTATGAGTTCAGCTGTGAAGACGGACTTATTCTCTCCCAGTTGAAATGAGTTTTGAAAGGTAAGGTCTGGAATAACGAAAGCAGCACCAGCTCTATCATTTACAACAGAGCCGTCTGTAAATATCTTTAGATGATTAAGGTATTTCTCTTCCAAATGGATTCGTACCTGTGATGTAAGTAAATTTATGTTGTAATCTTTGGTCAGATCAGTGTGATTGATAACAAATTGCGCTCTTTGAAGTTCCCATACAGGTGTAGGTGATACTACAGACCTTTTAGCAAAATGTGGGGTTTTATTCATGCTGGAATTTGTTAAAATACTTGATATGTATGTTCCCACTGTGGTATGAGAGGATACAGATCTAGCTCTCTTTGGAAAATCGCGGTCGGATTTGAGAGTTATTTCTGATTCCAAATCATTTTCGTCCGTTAAACTTCTCAAGACAAATTTACTACACGCAAGTTCCTTTTGGTCCTCTAATGGTAATACTCCCGCTGCTCTGTACATTTTCTTACTCGAATCATGGACTGGTAAGCCAAGTGCCAGTTTATATGCTCTGCAGTCTATGCTTTGAATTTTTTTCAATAAATATTTCAGTGCACTGAAGTATACTTCTTGTGCATATATAAGTTTTGACCGAACAAGTGATGTGCAAAGGTGTAGTAGAATGAATATGTCCTGGCTCCATGGTTGTTTGCCCACTATTTTCAATAAGTTTAATGTTTTCCTGGCCTTTGTTAAAATGTAATCGATATGATGATTCCAAGTTAATTTTGATGTAAGGTGTACTCTAAGGAATTTAACTACTTTTTTATATTCCAGGGTGTTATCGTAAATCTTAAAGGAAGGCAATGTTGCTGGACTTGATCCATTATTAAAAGGCATCAAGTGTGTTTTTTCGGTTGATATTTGCAGACCATTCTTGCTCATATAATTTGTTACTGTGTTTAATTCATTTTGATATAGCTCTTTTGTGTAATTCATATATCGGGCAGGCGTATTCTTTTTGATTGTAACTTTCATCCACATGCATATATCGTCAGCGTATTGAACCATTACAACATTCTTTGTTAGTTTTTTGGTAGATCATTCATTAGAATGTTGAACAGTACTGGAGCAATTACAGAGCCCTGAGGAATACCTGTCTGCAATGTTTGTGTAGATGAATACATTTTCCCTATTTTAGCCTGAATTTTTCTTTTTTCTAAGAAGTCTTTTATAAAGTTATACATATGTCCTGATAATCCAATCATCTTCAGTTTTAACATTAGACGTGAATGCCACACTTGGTCATAGGCTTTAGTAATGTCGAAAAAAGTTGCAAGCAATCAAAACATTTTCGTCTCGCAAATTGGTGCTTAACCTGAGTGGTTAATTTCACTAAATGATCAACTGTGGATCTTCTTTTTTTATAACCTGCTTGGTTTACAGGGATGACATTATTCTTTTCACAGTAGTATACGAGTCTCTGTGTGTGTGTGTGTGTGTACTGTTCATAGTGTGCGAGGATGGTGATTGTTTCTTTGTGGTTGACTCTTTTTCTTGATGATTGTTGCTTCTCTTTTGTAACATGTAATTTATGGAGCGCCATGAATGATTGGTTGTTATTTGAATTTTCTGGACTATTTTTCTTTCTTTCTGGTTATATTTAATTTGTGAAGCACCTTGAGCCTCTCTGTGAGAGCTGGAGAAGAGCACTTCATTATTATTATTGTTATCATTATTATTATTATTATTATAATGACTGACATCCTGACCTGAAAATATAAAAATTAATGTCAGTTTTACCACACTAAGGTGACAGCCATCACTGACAAGCATAACAATCAGCATCAGTCAAGGTATTAAAAGAACATGTAGAATGCACAGTTATCTAAGGCACTGTTCAAGCATCATGTGTTAATGTGCATGGTGCTGGTTATTATGCACTTTAGGAAGCATGTTTATCATTGTGTCATTTTTTGTTCAGGGGACATAGCAGAGCTGTTCCATACTCGCTTGAAGCCTGGCACCTTAGCAGCTTTTTCTGAGGACTGTAAAGGAGTGAACAGGCGTATCTCCTTCATGCAGGTAAGCCTGTGGATCATTCCTGTGTTGTTGTTGTCTTCAGTTTAACGTCTTTCCACTTAAAGTGATATTAGACGCCATTCCTGTGTAAGGTAGGTGTTTGAAGGTAAAGCTAAAGAATAGAGGGAGGGATGAAGTTGGGAATTTTCGTTGAAAATTATAGTTATGGATGATTAAACATAATAACAAAAGAACACGCAGACACATATACACATATACAGATGCACACAGACACACACAGATGCACACAGACATACACACACACACACACACACTTTCTTTCATATGATATGTATGTTGTATCCAGGACTATCGCACAGACACATAAAGCCTCATTCAGTTGTGTTCCTGAGAATGACTGTCTGTTTCAAACAGAACGTGTATGCAGACTTCTTCGACCTGAAAAACAAGCATTTCCTGGAGCTGGACATCGACCCAGGTGCCTGTGCCTTTAACACTGGTGTGTTCATCACAAACCTCACTGAATGGAGACGTCAGAGAATCACTGATAAGCTGCTCTACTGGCTGGAGTTGAACACAAAGTATGTAATTGTTGCCGCTTTGTGTGTGTGTGTGTGTGTGTGTGTTGGTTGGTCATTGATTTAACATCTGTTCACTAAAGTGATTTTAGACGGAAAAAACAAAACCAACAAAAAAACCGGTGTGTGCAGTGTATGTATCTATGTTTATGTGTATGGGAACGTGTGTGAACTGTGTACATTACAAATGTGACAGGAAATCGAAATTTGGAATGGAGAAGGAAACTTTGGGAATGGAAACTAATTATCAAGTTAACGATGAAGGATTGAATATTTTTGTAACTGAGTTTTGGGAAAGTATAGGAACAAAATCTTTTGACTTAAAACATGAAAGAATATGCGAATTTGTAATTTTCTGTCCAAATAAGCATTCAATATTCCTGGTATATTTTGTTTTGAAGGCGTGAGTTTTCCATCTATACATGAGAGTCTTTATTTCCTTACTGACGTGCACACGAGTGCGTGTGTGGTGTGTGTGTGTGTGCACGAACATGTTTTTATCAGGCAGCTTACTTGTCAGGAATTTGATAGTGATAGACAATTGAACATCCATGCATGATAGTTCCACAATGGGATGCTGGGTGGTTTTCAGTATAAATGGCTTCCCTGCTTTCTGGAAATTCTATGCTGAAAATTTCCTCTTTTCTATTGCTCTCTTTGTTTCTGCCTGTTTTCTAGCTATCCATTCTACAGTGTTATTTACCAGTATGGCCTTTTTTATGTCTTCTTTGTAAGGCTTTGAAATATTTTATGCTTTTTATGATTTGTTTTGTAATACGGGGATGCTAAATGTAGCCAAAGGACTGACATTCAAATCACAACCTTGTCTTACTAGTCTTAAGGAGATAAATGGTTTAGATGAGAAGTAATGAACTGTGTTTGCATTTTTATCCCTCCCCCCCAGATGTGACAGTTTTGTGCTTGACGCATTTGAATTTTTGATATATTTTTTTGTTATTATACTTTGGCTGTCGTGATATGGCTGTGTATGGTCAGCTGGACTATAACTGTATAAGCAACAATGCCAATGTCAACCCCTTTATTTTCTCATCTGAATGATGTAGCATCCAGACTACCAATAAAGGTGTAGTGGAGGGTGAGAATATACTGGCGAGTGTTGGATTTGACCCTGTGCGCTCAGATTCTCTCGCTTCCTAGGCCTTACCACTTGGCCACCTCACCACGCTCAGCCCCAGTTTTTTCCACTGGCAGTGAGGTTGGTTGAATGAGACAATAAATCGAGGTTCCATGTGCAGCATGCACTTGATGTGCTAAAAAAGAACCCATGGCAACAACAGTGTTTGGCAAAATTCCGTAGATGATATCCACTCTGATACTGTGATAAGTACACAAATGTATATGTATGCACTCAAGGCCTAACTAAGCATGTTGGGTTATGCTGCTGGTTAAGCGTCTGCCTAGCAGATGTGGTTTAGCACATGTATGGATTTTTCTTGAGATACTGAAGCTAAAACTGTGGCCATGTGCAGTTGAGATTGGCTGGGCTCTGAGCCAGATGGATCCTTGGAGTTATTGACTCACGAGGTTACTGCAGTGTCTGTGGAACTATTGACTCACAAGGTGACCGCAGTGACTGTTGGTATTCCATGCAAGCATTGACTGACGAGGTGACTGCAGTGAGAGTTGGTATTCCATGCAAGCACTGACTGACGAGGTGACTGCAGTGACTGTTGGTATTCCATGCAAGCATTGACTGACGAGGTGACTGCAGTGAGTGTTGGTATTCCATGCAAGCACTGACTGACGAGGTGACTGCAGTGAGTGTTGGTATTCCATGCAAGCATTGACTGACGAGGTGACTGCAGTGAGTGTTGGTATTCCATGCAAGCATTGACTGACGAGGTGACTGCAGTGTCTGTTGGTGATCCATGAGCTATTGATGATGATGATGATGTAGTGCCTATCCTCAGTCAGAGACCAGGCTCCAAGCGCTTTACAAACTGGGGGTCATTTGCACAACAGGCTGCCTACCTGGGTAGAGCCGACTGACAGCCATCTGCCATTGGACGCTCATCATTCATTTCCTTTGTCATTTTTATCAGATTTCAGGCATGCACACATGCACACTCAGACAGACATGTAACATTGTACATGTTTGACCTTTTTTTTTTATTTCCCTGCCATGTAGGCAGCCAAACTCCATTTTCATGGGTGTGCATGCTGGGTATGTTCTTGTTTCTATAACCCACCGAACACTGACATGGATAACAGGATCTTTAACATGCGTATTTGATCTTCTGCATGGGCATTCACACGAAGGGAGTTCAGGCACTAGCAGGTCTGCACACATGTTGACCTGCGAGATCAGAAAAAATCTCCACCCT
>JAAQRG010285617.1:0-10277 GCA_011634625.1 Babylonia areolata
ACACACACACACACACCCTTCCCTCCCCCCTGTCCACTCCTACACACCACCTCCGCCACACCCCTCCCACACGCCTCCACCTCTCTTGTGGAACTGAGGCAAGGAGAAGTTGTCTTAGCGAGCGATCAACACAAAAGGGGAACCACGCAGCAAGGGGTTCAAGTCTGATTCATCTTGTGATTCACTGCTACAAGGCCATACATGTCTGGCCATTTCCACCACGAACAGAACTACGGACAAACCCACCGCTGGTGTGTTTGAAATGAAAGGTGGTTTTCTGGTTACAACTGGTGAGCTGGTGTATGTGAGGTGTGAGAGTGAATGTGGTCAGGTTCTGTGGGTGTGGTGAATCAGAGTTGGAAGATGGATTAACCCAGCTTCTGTGTACAACGGGGGATAGATTATTGTGTGTTTAAAAAATACGTTAATCACAGTCTACTTTTCAAAAAACAAAGAACGGACTGGATGCAGTGAGGTTCTGACAAAGAAGAACAAAGTATGATGAGATAGATCAGCTGCAGGAATATAAAGATCCAGGATCCGGTCTGTTGAAACTTCTGATCAGATCCTCTAGTCTGTTAAAAAAAAAAGAAAAAAAAAAAAGATTCCGGTCAAATCCAGAAAATTGTAGCAAGTCAGTGTGGTTCAGCTCAGATCGGTTCACTGTAGGACAATGGTTGGAATCTTTATGGAGCGTAAGAGGTGCGGATGGTCTACAGATCATGTGATGTGATCGCCCAGACGGCCTCAAACACTGGGGGCCTTTCACAGAACCCAAAGGTTCACCCAAGCCATACATGGGCCAGGAAATTCCAAACTATTCAGTTTATGAACACATGACAGGGCAAAAAAGAAAAGAACCTAATCTCTTCAGCTTACTTCAGAACAGAGACAACAAGTATGGATTGTTCAGATGATGAGATAACACAGGACAGAAACAAACAAATAAACAGGCTGTATCATTTTGAGTGAAAGACACGCTGGGAAAGGAACTATGTGTTACAGTCCAACAGAAGGGTGTTGGAAGAGTGTTATAATCAACTGGAACTGAAAAAAAAAGAGAGACAGTTGGAAGAAGCACTGAACTTGAATGGACGTTTATCAGCATCATCATCCTCCTCCTCGTCATCATGGTGACAAGACAGCTGCGCTGTGCAGGGCTGGGCCAGGCTCCATTCCCCGTCCACACAGGAGACAAGCAACAGAAACATGTGATTCCGACACACAGGTCTGTCACTGTTCATTTCAGTTTCTGCACAGTGTCAAGGAAGACACAGACAGACAGAGACACATAATTGATATAAATGTTCATTTCATTTGTCAGAACGTAGACACTAGGAAAGACAGGTGTACGAGTCTTTTGTCGAGTCAAAAGACACAGGCATCAACAGATCGGAGAGACACATGAGTGTTGTTTGGAGTCAAAGGAACAGATTGGAGAAACACAAGTGTTGTTCTGAGTCAAAGGAACAGATCGGAGAGACACACGTGTGTTGTTTGGAGTCCAATGAACAGATCGGAGAGACACACGTGTGTTGTTTGGAGTCAAATGAACAGATTGGAGAGACACACGTGTGTTGTTTGGAGTCAAATGAACAGATTGGAGAGACACACGTGTGTTGTTTGGAGTCAAATGAACAGATCGGAGAGACACACGTGTGTTGTTTGGAGTCCAATGAACAGATCGGAGAGACACACGTGTGTTGTTTGGAGTCCAATGAACAGATCAGAGAGACACACGTGTGTTGTTTGGAGTCAAATGAACAGATCAGACAGACACACGTGTGTTGTTTGGAGTCCAATGAACAGATCGGAGAGACACACGTGTGTTGTTCTGAGTCAGATGAGAGAGACAAAGAGACGGTGGGACAAAACTCTGAACTCAGAACTTTTTTTGTTTGTTTGTTTTTCATCAAGGATTTTTAAAACAATGTTAGGTGTGGGCTATTCTTCCAACCTGCCCTCGTCCAAAGACAATACACACAGGAGTGCTGATTCAGTTCTCACAAAACTGGAAGCAAGGGATGGACGGACAGACAGACAGGGAGAGGGGGTGAGGGGTGGGGCACTAGCCCTCAGAACAGCAGCAGCACCATCACCACCACCACCACCCACCCCCTCAGACACTTGCTCAGCTCTATTCTCCAGTGACGCTGCATGCTTGCGGTGGCGGCACACGCCTTGAAACGTAGTTAACCCTCTTGCGTTCACAACACACATTTCACAGGGAAACTCTTCCTAGTCTTTCGGCTGTGTGGGGCAGGAGTGGCGGCAAGAGGGTTAAAGACACTTCTTCAACTTCAAGTCCTTTGCTGCCGCATGCCTCCAAAGCTGAAAAAAAAAAAAGAGAAGAAAAAGAATCCGGTCCCCTGACACTTTGACGCTGACTGGAGTTTTGTGCAGTTGACTGGAATTTTCTGGAGCTTACTAAAGGCCAGTACGTCCTACCCAGTGTGGGGGATGAAGTATATCGCTGGAAACCCCCCCCCCTGCCCCCCCACCCCCACCCTCCCCCCACACCCATCCCCCACCCTCCTCCACAATCTGATCATTATCAGGACACACTGGAATAAGGTTGAGAAAATCTTGTCCGTGATCAGTTGTTGATTTTGTTGGTTTTTTTTTTTTTTTTTTTTTTTATTGAACAGAAGTTCACTCTTTGTTGTTGTTGTTTTTCTTCAGTACTGCTTCTCTCTCTGGTGGTTTTTGTTGTTGTTGTTGTTGTTTTTTTGTTGTTGTTTTTTGTCTACAGTCACTGTTGTTGATGACGATGAAAACCTCAGGTTCTGTGTGGACTGCATTTGGTGCTGGGTGTGTGAAGTGATGCATGCTGAGAGGTGTGTAACTAGTACAAGTCTAGGCTAGCTTTCTGGCGCCAGAGAGCTATTACTGACTTGCACTTTCGAACTTTCAGCCTTAGATATGAAAGGCTTCTGTGTAACAGTATATTTTTTCTTCTTCTTTTTTTTTTTTTTTCCTGATTAAGTCAACATGCTGAATGTTTCTGGTAATAAGTCAACATACCATGCTGTATGTGAATGGGAATAACACATGCTGAATGTTTCTTGCAATTTTATGTGTCAGCACGACTATTTTGATAATTTCTGGTGATTTGTCAAAAGGGAGTAAGTCATAACATGCTGAATGTTTCTGGTAATAAGTCATCATGGATGGATTAAAACATGCTGAATGTTTATGGCAATACATCATGATATATATATATGCTGAATGTTTCTGATAATAAGTCAATATGAATAACATATTATATGCTGATTGTTCAATGTGAAACTACATGCTGATTGTTTCTGGCAATAAGTCTTTCCTACCAAAATTTCCTGTTTGAGGTGACGTGCTGGGTTACCTGGTTCATGTGGTTGCTGTCTGCATAGAATTGTTGTGTGTATAAGATGGTGGTACCTTTGCTCCTTTCTGATTCACTGTGCAGTGAATTCATTTCAATGATCCATTTGTATACCAATGATATTTATGCTGCTGCATCCTGTAGTGATAAGAATCCCGTAGTGATAAGAAATTGAATCTTTTTATTCCTTTCTTCTTTTTAAAATTTTTTTATTTTATAGAAATAATGACATTATACATATTCTTTCTTGTGAGGGAAATATTAAATCTAAAAAAAGATATGTGCAACAAGTATGAATTATCAAAGATGATGATATTAATAGAATAGAACAGAATATGTCTTTATTACCAAGTGTACCGGGCTCACAAGGAATATTGGATACTTATTTTTTATATATACTATATATAATAGCTCCTATCCTCAGTCAGAGACCAGACTCTAAGCACTTTACAACCACGGAGTCATTTGCACAACAGGCTGCATACCTGGGTAGAGCTGACAGACAGTTGGCAATGAGAACTTAATGCCGAAAATGTCTGTAACAAATTTCAGCCTTCTCATGACAAGTATAGCTGACAAATTTCAGTCTGACGTGACCAGGCTCATGTCTGAATAGCAGAAACATGGGGAATGTTATATACACAGCAGATATGGGGATGTTAAAGATACAGCAGATATGGGGTGGTTATATGCACAGCAGATAACAGGGTTTAATCTACAGCAAGTGAGGAGAGATAGACCATTGATCGTTCCAGAAGTGAATGTATATTTATATTATAAACAAAACAGTCTTGTATTCATGACTAAATTAGTCACTGCACTGGCATGTGTGTGTGTGTGTTTGTGTGTGTGTGTGTGTGTGTGTGTAAGAGAGAGAAAGAAAGAGAGAGAGAGAGAGAGAGTGCCTTGAAACCAGAAAATGTTCTACAGGTGAGAGAAGGATCATCTTTGTTGATGGGCAACAAGCTGTGTGTGAGAAATGCATCAGTTGGCATGCTTTGTTACCTGTGTCAGGTAAAAATTGGCTGCTTTGTTTATTTGTTGCATCATTTCATTCATCGGCAAACATTTAGCTCCTTTTGCAGAACAAAAGAAAAAAGGAGAGGAAAAAAAAAGGTTGTTTGCGTTTTATTTTGGGTTTGTTTGTTTTTAGGTGAAAGAGCCTTTTTTTTCTTGTAACTGTCAGTGGTCTCAGTAGTAGGTTTATTTTCAAGGCAGTGTTATATATCATGAATTTGTTTGTTTGTTTACAGGGATGTGTGAAGTGGTTATATTTGGGACTTGTGGGGTTTGTTTGTTTGTTGATGTTTGTTTTTGTTTCTTTCTTTTTCTTCCCCGCTGATTAAAAAGAAAAGCCATCATGTGTGTAAGTGCCCTTTGTGTGTCTGTGTGTGTGTGTGCATGCATGCAGTACTGTGTTTTGCCACTGAGAGTGTGTTTCTAGGAAACAGCAGTTTCATTTCTAAAGAACAAAGCTTTTTGTGCCTTATGAGTTCTGGAAGAAGAAAAAAGTGCCATGAAAATATTAAATGGATGGGTAGTACTAGTAGGTAATAATTTTTATTAATACTGAAGGACACTTGCTTAGAATTTTTTTTTTTTTTTTTTTTTTAATGAAACAAAATAGAAATGAATGAATCAACAAGTGTGGCGAAGGAGTTGCCATCCTGTAGATGTCATCAGCATGAACCCTTTGTCAGACACAGCTTACCTGAACCAGATCCATTCTAGTCAACCTGTGTGTTCTAGTGACCCCAGCAAGTGTCTGTTGTTGTTGTTGCTGCTGTTGTTGTTGCTGTTGTTGTTGTTGTTGTTACAGTGACAAGGACATGCTGTGGAAGAGAAAAAACAAACAAAAAAAGTGGCGTGTAAAAATTCACTGACATTGAGTAAAAAAAAGAAAAAAAAGTCATTGACATTGGCCATGAATTTTGTTTAGTACCAAAGTGCAGAACATCAGTGTCAAGTCATGTAGTGTGTGCTTTACTTGTTTTTGTACACTTTGCTTTGTCTGTTTGTGTGTGTGTGTGTGTGTGTGTGTGTGTGTGTGGAGGGAACTGTATCAAGGCATTTATCATGTGATACCACCATCACCAGAGTTCCTTGAATATTATGAGCAAGTATCAAATTACCCTTTTAGGTTAAAAGTGGAAGTTTGTGTTGCTGTTGTTGTGTGAGGTAAACATGAATTTAGCAAGTTTAAAATATGTGTTTATAAAAAAAAAAGGTACTAGATGTTTATGGAATATATATATATATATATACATACATAAAATTTGATAATAAAAGAAAAATGGAAAACAAAAAATGGTACTTGTTTGTGGAATATATTGAAATCTAAAATCTTTTTTTAACTACTATACTATTATTGTTGGTTGATAATAAAAGAAAAATGGAAAACAAAAAATGGTACTTGTTTGTGGAATATATTGAAATCTAAAATCTTTTTTTTAACTACTATACTATTATTGTTGGCTTTAAGGACATCAAACATCAACAGCAACAACAATGATGATAACAATGATGAAAATGATAGTTATCTTCAGTATCTTATCACCATCGTAGAGGAAAGGATGGTGATAACATTACAACAATAATGAGAATAATGGTAACAATGGTAATATTTTGACCAGTTCTGGTTTCATTTAATCCTATTTATTTTATCTTTAATTATTTTTGTGTTTGAAAAAATCTCTAGTACACAGTAGAATTTTGCAGTCGACGTTGAAATGTATAATTGACTGTTTTGTTGTCTATGATTGATCAAACAACAATATAGTGTGTGAGTGTGCGCATGCGCACGTGCACGTTCATGGCTTAATGACTGGTGTGGAAGCACTTTGATTTGTCTCAAGACAAGACGAAGCACTCTATACATTTAAATGATTATCATTTTCTCAGTTTGAGGTAGTTTACAATGTTGACAGTCGTGACTAAAACATGTTACTATCGCTGCGCTCTTTCCCAGTGGGGATGCCGGGGGTCTTTCAGCCTAAAAAGCGTCCCCACCTTCTGGAAATTTTGTGCTAGAAATTTCCTCTTTTCTATTGCTCTCTTTATTTCTGCCTATTTTCTGCCTTCATTGTTAATTGTCTTTGTTTTCTGCCTTCATTGTTAATTGTCTGTGTTTTCTGCCTTCATTGTTAATTGTCTGTGTTTTCTGCCTTCATTGTTAATTGTCTTTGTTTTCTGCCTTCCCAGTCCCTTCCCCCTTTCTTTTTTCTCTTTTCCGCAGTTTACGATGTAATATCTGTGCTGTTTTGTTCTGACGATTAGGTGGTTAAATTGTAAACACTGGGATGGGCACTAGCTGTCCATTCTGCTGTGTTATTTGCTTGCATGGCCTTTCCTTTGTGTTTTTGTTTGACTTTGAATTATTGGTGTTTTTTTCTTTTTCATGATGTTTTATAATCTGGGGATGATGAATTATACAGAAGGGCTGACATCCTCATCATGGCCTAGTCTTATTTGCCCTAAGGAGCAAAATGGTCAGGATTATGTGTCAGGAACCGTGTTTTGTGGGTTTTTCTTGGTGATTCTTTTTATGTTGTTTTTGTTTTTGATTGTTTGCAGATGGGATGGTTTTGTGTTGACGCGGATGAGCATTTGTATGGTTTGACAGTCCTGAAATATGGCCCTGTGTGGGCCGGCTGGACTATAAGCAACAATAAACAAACAAACACTGGACACTGTTACTTTAATGATCTGTTCCACTGATTGTGAGGATGTTTGGCTCTTGGTGGGTTAGGCAGTTTCCACATTTCTCTACCTTGTTTCCATTTATATATATGGGAAATGAAAGTCTGCAACACAGATATAACTTTCCTTTGGTGGTGAAATGAGCTACAAAAGTACAATGATGCAGAAATTAATTACAAGAGAGACTCTTATTGTTCATTTGACTGGGAAATGAACTGCAAGAGAGATGCTGTGATAGTTCATTTGACTGGGAAATGAACTGCAAAAGCTATAGATCTATGCTCTGATAGTTCATTCAATGGGGAACTGATCGACGAGGGAGATGCTTCGATGGTTCAGTTGACGGGAAAGAACTACAAGAGAGATGCTCCCAAGGCCTGACTAAGCGCGTTGGGTTACGCTGCTGGTCAGGCATTTGCTTGGCAGATGTGGTGTAGCGTATATGGATTTGTCCGAACACAGTGACGCCTCCTTGAGCTACTGAAACTGAAACTGCTTGATAGTTCATTTGATTGAGAAATGAATTACCAAAAGCTATAGATGCTCTGATATATTTAATGATGGGTTGTTCATTTTGGGTTGTGTTGTCGTTGTTGTTTGGGTGGGGATTGGGAGGGGATGGAGGAGGGGGGGAGGGGGGTGGACCTGTACCATCATCCCCATTTAAATCAAAATGAGGAAAAGTTTTTGTTTTGTTTTCTGAGGTGGTACATATTTTGTGTAAATGTTAGTGTAATTACTATGTGTGTGTGTGGTGAGGTCAGGTTTTGTGTGTGTGTGTGTGTGTGTGTGTGTGTGTGCATGTGCATGTGTGTGTGTGTGTGTGTGTTAGTTATCAATATCAGCAGAAACAGGAATGATAACAAGAACAAATAGAGAAGTGTGTGTCATTGTTTGTGTTATGAATTTGTCTGTACACGAATAACGATTTCTGTGTGTTGTCGCAACACATGTGGAAAAAACACACAAAGGAGGAGGTGATACATACATACATGTGTATTTTGTACAGCATGAATCACAACAGAAACTCTATGCAGATGCTATAAGATGATGAATGTCCTTCATAATATAATTATCATTATTGATTTTTTTTGAAAACTTCATGTATGAGAAAACGGTGACATGGGTGCCTGTGAAATGTGAATAATATTATTCCCAGATTATGGTTTGTTTGGAGAACATGTCGGTGACGGGATGGATCAGCGTGCTTTGTTTTTGTGTTCTGCTATAGAGTTTGTCCTGGTTTCCCCTTTGTTCTGCTGTAGAGTTTGTTCTGTGTTTCCCTTTGTTCTGCCATAGAGTTTGTTCTATGTTTCCCTTTGTTCTGCTATAGAGTTTGTTCTGTGTTTCCCTTTGTTCTGCTATAGCGTTTGTTCTGTGTTTCCCTTTGTTCTGCTGTAGAGTTTGTTCTGTGTTTCCCTTTGTTCTGCTGTAGAGTTTGTTCTGTGTTTCCCTTTGTTCTGCTGTAGAGTTTGTTCTATGTTTCCCTTTGTTCTGCTGTAGAGTTTGTTCTGTGTTTCCCTTTGTTCTGCTGTAGAGTTTGTTCTGTGTTTCCCTTTGTTCTGCTATAGAGTTTGTTCTGGTTTTCCCTTTGTTTGTTCTGCCATAGAGTTTGTTCTGTGTTTCCCTTTGTTCTGCCATAGAGTTTGTTCTATGTTTCCCTTTGTTTGTTCTGCCATAGAGTTTGTTCTATGTTTCCCTTTGTTCTGCCATAGAGTTTGTTCTATGTTTCCCTTTGTTCTGCCATACAGTTTGTTCTGTGTTTCCCTTTGTTTTGTTCTATGTTTCCCTTTGTTCTGCCATACAGTTTGTTCTGTGTTTCCCTTTGTTTGTTCTGCCATAGAGTTTGTTCTGTGTTTCCCTTTGTTCTGCTATAGCGTTTGTTCTGTGTTTCCCTTTGTTCTGCTGTAGAGTTTGTTCTGTGTTTCCCTTTGTTCTGCCATAGAGTTTGTTCTATGTTTCCCTTTGTTTGTTCTGCCATACAGTTTGTTCTGTGTTTCCCTTTGTTCTGCCATACAGTTTGTTCTGTGTTTCCCATTGTTCTGCTATAGCGTTTGTTCTGTGTTTCCCTTTGTTCTGCCATAGAGTTTGTTCTGTGTTTCCCTTTGTTCTGCCATAGAGTTTGTTCTGTGTTTCCCTTTGTTCTGCCATAGAGTTTGTTCAGTGTTTCCCTTTGTTTTGTTCTATGTTTCCCTTTGTTTTGTTCTATGTTTCCCTTTGTTCTGCTGTAGAGTTTGTTCTGGTTTTCCCTTTGTTCTGCCATAGAGTTTGTTCTGTGTTTCCCTTTGTTTTGTTCTATGTTTCCCTTTGTTTTGTTCTATGTTTCCCTTTGTTTTGTTCTATGTTTCCCTTTGTTCTGCCATAGAGTTTGTTCTATGTTTCCCTTTGTTCTGCCATAGAGTTTGTTCTGTGTTTCCCTTTGTTTTGTTCTGTGTTTCCCTTTGTTTGTTCTGTGTTTCCCTTTGTTCTGCTGTAGAGTTTGTTCTGTGTTTCCCTTTGTTCTGCTGTAGAGTTTGTTCTGTGTTTCCCTTTGTTCTGCCATAGAGTTTGTTCTGTGTTTCCCTTTGTTTTGTTCTTCCATAGAAGTTGTTCTGTGTTTCCTGTGTTTTGTTCTGCCATAGGCTTTGTTCTGTGTTCTGCTATAGAGTCTGTTGTTTGTTTGAACTGTCCTGCCATAGAGTTTGTTCTATGTCTCCCTCGTGATCACCATGGCCTCATGTTGGATGCTGTATTTATTGATGAGACTGTATATAGACTGCTTGAATGATTTGACATGAATAAATCGAGGAGCTCTGCGATCTTATCAGTACGGCGTTATGTTTTGACGTGACATCCAGGGTTGTGTTTCACCATACATGCTCACTGAAGAAACCTACACCTCTTCCACCTCAAAACCGTGGGACATGTGAAGCAATAATGTTCAGTGGTCGTGTTGGAAGAGGTGTCAGTTTGTTCTGTGTGTTCAAATGTGTGTGTGTGTGTGTGTGTGTTTCTTCTTTGTCTTTCTGTGTGTAAGCGTGTTTGTCTCTCTCTCTTTCTGTCTGTCTGCCTGAATGTCTCATTCTTTCTTTATCACTTCATAATAATAATAATAATGGATACTTATATAGCACACTATCCAGAAATCTGCTCTATGTGCTTTACAAAAACGCTTTGTTAACATAAAACATTACATCTATGTTACATACACACACCAAAATATGACTACACACACACA
>JAAQRG010285623.1:0-10282 GCA_011634625.1 Babylonia areolata
CTCAAGGTCTAGTGGAGGGGGAAAAATATCGGCAGCAGAGCCATGATTCGAACCAGCGCACTAAGATTCTCTTGCTTCCTACGCGGACGCGTTACCTCTAGGCCATCACTCCACTCTAACTTGTACCTGGAGTAGAAAGAGTTAAGATCTACAAAAAAAAACCAACAAAAAACAAACCCCGATCAATCAGATATACCACAACTGTTCAAACTAAACATAATGGCCAAAAGAACATGACAGCACCCGGCGTTCCTTTCTAAACGCATGACTTGCAATACCATAGATTAAGCGTACAGACCATTCTTACCCCTGAGTAAATGTTTTGTGGATATTCTGTAGAGTCAACTGCTATGAAGGCACTGATGGCAAGTGATAAGCATTCTCCTCCCAAAAAACAAAACACCCACATCAAGCAATTGTTTTTTCTCCCTCCTCTCATGCTTTCCAATTCCCTGTCCATCCCCTAAGTGACTGATCTTTTTTTTTTTTTGTTTATACTGAAAAGTGTGCTGCCAGGTCCCAGGGGTCACTAACCCTATGTGCAAAGTAAAAGAAAGAAAAAAAAAAGAAAAAAAAGAAAAAAAGAAAAAAAAAGAAGCCAAAATGCCAATATGGAAATCTGCATATATTGCGGAGGCACCCCCCTTCCATGTAAACCAAACATACAAACCGCTTTTTTTATCTGGCTCACGGCATAAATGTTTGATGATCAGTTTATCGACTGTGCTCAAGGCAGTGATGAACATTTCACACACACACACAAAAAAAAACCCCACATCAAATGATGGTTTACCCCCCTCCCCCAACCTCCACACTCTTCATCTCTGATCCATACCAAAGTGAGTGTCTGTACACAAGAGCAAAGTAAACTAAAGTGGGAAAAAAAGACCAAAACCCCCCCCACACAGAAACAACAACAAAACCACCACCACCACCACCACCACCACTAATCCACCTACTAAAATGCCAATTTGGAAATCTGCATATTATGACAATACTCCTGGCTATGTAAAGACACAAACACACAAAAACCATCCTTATCTGGCTCTCACAGCATATACTTATATATATTTGAAGATTACATTTTCAACTGCAATCAAAGCACTAGTGACAAGTGATAAGCAGCCCCCCCCCAATCCCCCCGAAAAAACAAACAAGTAGTTATTTCCCCTACCTGACACAATGAGCATCCCCCCCCCACAACCCCCACCATAAAAACCAAAATACCAACATCAAGTATTTATTTCCCCTACCCACCACCACCACCTCCCAAAAACCCAGGGGACGGACTGACCGAGGAGGACGGCGGCCAGAAAGGCCGTGAGGCCGGCAAAGTCCAGACTGCTGCCGTGGGCCAGCTGTCCGGCCATGTTGGCCACCACCACCACCATGGCCACCAGCCGCAGCCACAGCCCCACCTGCAGGAAGGTGGCCACCACGACCACCAGCAGGAAGTAGGCCAGGTGCAGAACGCAGCACTGCAGCACCACCAGCTTGTCGTCTGTGGGGAGTTAGGGGGGGTGTGGTGGGGGGGGGCGGGGAAGAGATCTTGGATAAGTGTCTTTCTTCCTTAATAACATTTTTTTTTTGGTAATAGACTTTTCTTTCTTTTTTTAAAAATTCGAGTCCAACATTACTTAAAACAGACATACAATATGGTCTACTAAAGTGTCACTGTAGAGTGCTTTGATAATGTTTGAAAGTGCAGGATAAATCAGGGACGGAGGGAAGGGGAGAGATCTTGGATAACCGATAAGTATCTTTCTTCCTTAACCCTTTTGCTGCCAGGAAAATAAGATTTAAGTGAAATCTATTTGCCACGGTTTTTTCCACAAAAAACGGGTATAAATTTTCAAAAAATTCTGTACTCTTTGTTATTGGAGAAAGACCTATAAAAGTATATATTTTCTGAAAGGGAAATGAATAAAGAATACAAAACACATGATGTTTTCCCATTTTTAATGACATGCTGTTGTTTTGAAATCAGTGTTTTGTTTTTTTGTCATATTTTCAACTTGTTCATTACAAACATTAGTCAGGTAATTTGCACTAAAATATATTTTCTGGACAAATGGATATCTGCACACACAAAATCATACTAGAACAACCACAATAAAAAAAAAACTGAAAAAGAAATAGATACATAATGCATTGTGACTTCTGCAAGTGATAATATGGATGTGAGGCCACACCCCTCAGTCTCCACCCCTCTCCTCTTCACCCCTCTCACACAGTCACTTTATCCAGTTCTCATCAGACCGCGTTGGCTGAGTGCCAAGAAAATAGCTCACACTGCTAAAAGTTCGGTGACCTGTCGTCTGCTAGAGCTGAACAGCCGGCATCACTCACTGATAGTCGTATCTTGGCCAGTCTCTTGATTGCTCCCTTTATTTTCTATCAAATCGTCCTATAAGTGTTCACCACTGTCTTCTCCTTCGAATTTATGCTTCAATTCTTTCTGACCATCAGCTAAAGAAAGTAATCTTGGTTGATTTAGTTCGCCACGATTGCATGTCTTGAGCATGGAGTCAGTCTGACATTTTGATGCGCAAGCGAGGAGAGGAGCCAGGCAAATACTGCGGCCAGTAACCCAACCAAAACGTTCAAATAAAGGACTGCCTGATGATGCAGATGGTGTTTCTAGCTATGAATAGAATCTAGAAAGATTCCCCAAGCTAAAGCTACCAGCGTTTTTGTCAACGAATTGAATGCAAAGCAGGGAAAAGTCAGAATATTTTGATGACGAGTTATCTCATCATTGTGGCAGTGAAGCGTACATGCTTTCCATGAGTTATCTCGTCATATAGGCAGCCTAGGGGTTAATAACATTTTTTTGTTTTTTTGTTTTTTTGTAATAGACTTTTTTGTTTTGTTTTTTAGTTCAAAAACATACAGACATACACTAATGGTAATAATATTAGTTTTTAGCCTTGATAACAATTAAGTCTGCTAAAGTGTCATTGTAAAGTGCTTTGATTATGTTTGAAAGCAGAGTATAAACCAGGTATATTTTTTCCTTAATAACATTTGTTGTTGTTGTAGACTCTTTTTTTAAAAAACTGAGTTCAACATTATTTAAAACATACAGACATACAATAATGGTAATACTATTAGTTATTATCCTTAATTACAATTAAAGTCTACTAAAGTGTCATGGTAAAGTGCTTTGATAATGTTTGAAAGTGCAGTATAGACATATTATCATAACTGTGATTATAACTGTTCCTTAATCACAACTCTAATAATACGCTTATACTGCACTTTCAAACATCTGTCACATCTCATGACAAACCAAGGTGTGTGTGTGTGTGCCTTACCCCCTCCTTGTTCTCCCACCCCACTCAGCTGGAGAGTGGTGGGGGTTGTGCTGATTGCACAGGAATCTCATGTGTCTCAGTTCAGGCTGACACTGAACTGAGATCAACCTTTCCTTAGTCAGTGACGGGATTGTGGGCTTTTTCGCCAGTGACTGGCATAAGAGGCAGTCGTGTCTGCTTTGCGCTCTTCAGGGGTGTTTGCCCGGTTCTGCACTCGTGAGTGGGGATAGTTTTCCTCCGGGTGTTGGTGTTCTTTGGTTGGTGTTCTGTGTTCTATGTCTTTCAGCCCCTCACCCACAGACACCCCTCACCAACCCCTCACCACTACCCTCACCCACAGCCCCAGAGGGCCCTCACCTGCCCCTCCCAGGATCTGGGTGACCCAGGAGATACGCTGTTCCATGTGGGCCTGCAGGCCCACCACAGTGGCCATGACCTCCATCACCGTGCCATTGATCTTCTGCAGGTTCCGGAACACCTCCTCCTGCTGTCTCTGCAGCCTGCTGTGGTGAGTCAGCAGCCTTTCGCTGCTGGCATCTGGGGACATCAAAGATAGAAGTGTACTGTCAAATTCGGTCTATTAGCCGCAGCTTTTCCACCTCAACTATGACCCCTGCAGCTAAAATAATGACAGCGGCTTGTTTAATAGATTTTTCTGATGACACATTCAGGTCAAATCAAGTGTTGTCGTCAGTCTCCAGTCTATTTTTGATGTCAAATTAGCTTTCAAAACTTGTTTTGACTCCTCATCAATTCAAAGCTGTCTGTAAAAGTGTGCCAGTGTTGACTGTTCATGTATATTCCCTCCAAATTTACACATGGTCTTTATGCATACAAAATATTCAGTTTATCAGCTTTGCTCTGACAACTTTCATCATGCTGGAAGCATGAAGCAATGCTTATGATGCAGCTTTCAAACTGAAGGCGATCGAGTTTCTCACTTTCTGTGGCTAATTTTGAGATGGTTTTGCACTTTTTTTTTCTTTTTTGTGTGAATATTTATGGCTTATAAACAACACCGGCTATGTGTGAATAAATTCACATCTAAAAAAAAAAAAAATTAGGGGATGCGGCTTATATAATAATGTGGTCAATAGCCAAATTTTTTTTGTAATAACAACAAAAATAATGGGTATAATTCATTATGCACTCGACCTCCTTAGCTCAGGGGCCCAAAGCTCTAACAAGTAACATCAGTGTGGGAAAACATGGTTACAAACACTAACAACACAGACAATTGGAATGTGTCAATGACAAATCAAACTCTCTCTCTCACTCTCTCTCTCTCACACACTCACACATAGACAGTCATGAAAACAGATTTGTACAGATACGTTCTGAGGCCAGAACTGAACTGAATGTGTCAGAAGCGTGACTGCAGAATGCTGCAATCTCCCAAAAACACACATACACACACACACACAAAAAAAAACACAACCCAGAACCCCTACCTCACCCTAACAACGACTACCACCACTACCATCACCACCAACAACACAAAAAACGACAAACTCCAGAGTTGACACAAACTGTCGGAATGGGGTGTGTGCGACACTCACCCAGCTTGGCCAGAGCCTCAGAAGCCTGAGCGTGGATGAGTTTGAGGTCCTTCAGAATGTCCTCGTGCTTCTCCTGCTGGGTCACCTCCTGAGCTTTGATCAGTTCCGCTGTCGTGTCTGCCAGCAACATCAAACACACATGAATTGAAAGCACTGCCAACAGATGTGACAAATGAAAGAGAGAGAGAGAGCACACACACACACACACACACAGACAAACATACAGAGAGAGAGAGAGAGAGAGAGAGAGAGAGAGAGAGAGAGCGAGCAAGACAGAGACAAAGCAAAGAGAAAAACAACAGAAACATTCTTTTACTCTTTGTAAAACAAACCAGGGGACTGCACCTTTGTCATGCCAAGAACAAGAGTACTTGTTTGTTGTTCAATAATGCCTTGCGGATATAACCCTCCCCTACCCCTCCCACCCCCAGCTCACCCTGCAGCATTCACAGAGATGCCAACCCCTGTCAAGTGTTTGCAGGAACAATCAGGAAATTCAATAGGGACATTCTGAATTTGGTAAGAACACTCATACTCTGAACCACATCAGCAAACATACATTTTATCTACAAGACATACAACGAGCACGTGAGTTCACCAAAATGGAGGGCAGGATGCACAGATATTTTCCAGTGTACTTTTGGTGAAACTTCTATTCCCATCTCTTTCCTTGCATTCCACAGCTTAATCCACCAAGCACAGATGCTATCTGACTGAGACGCAACTTGATTTACCACGTTCTCTCTTGTTTGGGCACACGATTAAGCCGATTGGTCCACTCGATGCTGTTTCAATGTAAACATGCACACGATTAGCTGAGCATCATCACGTGAGACCAAGGTTAGTAGTGACTGCCCTGAGCATGTAAGTGACAGATCTAGAGTGTCTGGGTAACGTTACGACAGGAAAGCATGTGACCATGCTATGCAGTCGAAAATGAACTTGTAGTCGTAGGGACAATATTACCGTTGGTTTCAGTTTCAGTAGCTCAAGGAGGCGTCACTGCGTTTGGACAAATCCATATATGCTACACCACATCTGCCAAGCAGATGCCTGACCAGCAGCGTAACCCAACACGCTTAGTCAGGCCTTGAGAAAAAAAAGAAAAAAAAAAATATAGATAAGCTTACATAAATAAATAAATAATAATTGTGATATAAAAAAAAAAGGTAGTAACCGTTGGTGTAACATTGGAACAAACTGCGTCTCTGCATTCAGTTGGCTCTCAAGGCCTGGCCATTGTGTTGGATCTGTGCAAAGGGAAGGCATCTGCCCCCCGCCCCCTATCCCGCTCTCTTTTAATTTAAAGCAGATATGATGCACCATACATGGATCAGTCTGCACACTTTGATGCCTCCTTGTAATTCAAACTGGATTTCACTGTCACCTGTTGCTGCAAAAAAAACCACCCCCAAAACCCCAACAAAACAACCCCAACAACAGTTGGAACGTTTCCTAAAAAGATAGACGGTGACGCAGATGTCAGACAGATGAACGGATTTTCTCTTACAAAGACAGAAACTGACGCACAAAGAAGAACATCAGTCAGTCACCACATCACTTGGCTTGACACTGATTTTCTCCTACAAAAACATACGCTGATAAAGACAGATGGATGGATGTCAGTCTCCAACTCACTCTGCTCAGCACACATTTTCTCCAACAAAGACTTACACTGACGCAGAAAGACAGACAAACAGTTTCCAACTCAGCTTGTGTGGATTTTCTCTTACAAAGATAAACTGATGCAGAAGGACAGATGAACAGTCTGACTCCAACTCACTCAGCTCAGCATGGATTTTCTCAGCTCATCATGGATTTTCTCCAACAAAGACTTACACTGATACAGAAAGACAAAAATTCACTCTCCTTGGCGCAGATATTTTCCAACAAAGACTTACACTGATGCAGAAAGACAGACAGACAGACAGTTAGTCTCCAGCTCACTGAGCTCGGCACAGATTTCACCAACAAAGACTTACATTGATGCAGAAAGACAGACAGACGAACAGTCAGATCCCAACTCACTGAGCTCAGCACGGATTTTCTCCAACAAAGGCAGTTTAAACTGATACAGAAAGACAGACAGACAGTCTCCAGCTCACTGAGCTCAGCACAGATTTTCTCCAACAAAGACTTACATTCATGGAGAAAGACAATCAGTCAGACCCCAGCTCACTCAGCTTGGCACGCATTTTCTCCAACAAAGACTTACACTGATGGAGAAAGACAATCAGTCAGACCTCAGCTCACTCAGCTTGGCACGCATTTTCTCCAACAAAGACTTACACTGATGGAGAAAGACAATCAGTCAGACCTCAGCTCACTCAGCTTGGCACGCATTTTCTCCAACAAAGACTTACACTGATGGAGAAAGACAATCAGTCAGACCTCAGCTCACTCAGCTTGGCACGCATTTTCTCCAACAAAGACTTACACTGATGGAGAAAGACAATCAGTCAGACCTCAGCTCACTCAGCTTGGCACGCATTTTCTCCAACAAAGACTTACACTGATGGAGAAAGACAATCAGTCAGACCTCAGCTCACTCAGCTTGGCACGCATTTTCTCCAACAAAGACTTACACTGATGGAGAAAGACAATCAGTCAGACCTCAGCTCACTCAGCTTGGCACGCATTTTCTCCAACAAAGACTTACACTGATGGAGAAAGACAATCAGTCAGACCTCAGCTCACTCAGCTTGGCACGCATTTTCTCCAACAAAGACTTACACTGATGGAGAAAGACAATCAGTCAGACCTCAGCTCACTCAGCTTGGCACGCATTTTCTCCAACAAAGACTTACACTAATGAATGCAGAAAGACAAAAAGACAAACAGTCAGACCCCAACTCACTCAGCTCGGCACGCATTTTCTCCAACAAAGACTTACACTGATGCAGAAAGACAGACAGTTTCCAACTCAGCTTGTGTAGATTTTCTCTTACAAAGATAAACTGATGCAGAAAGACAGGCAGACAAACAGTCAGACCCTAACTCACTCAGCTCGGCACGGATCTTCTCTGCCAGCTGGGCCAGTTCCAGGTTGCCGGCAGCAATGAGCGCCTTCTCCTGCTGAAGCTGCCTGACGTTGTCTGCCACGGAGGTGAAGACGTCACTCTGTCCTGCTCGCAGCGCCTCGTGGGTCACCAGCAGCTCCTGCTGGCTCTCAAACAGCCGGCGGATCGTGTCTGTGGCCATGGTGTGCAGCTGCTCTTGGCCAGTCTGAAACAGTTCAGGTTTTTCCCTAAGGACGAGGAGCAGTACCTTGGAAAGGTGTGCAACATTTCAGGTTTTTCCCTAAGGAAGAGGAGAAGTGCCTCGGAAAGGCCTGCAACAGTTCAGGTTTTTCCCAATGGCGGAAGACCAGTGCCATGGAAAGGCCTGCAACAGTTCAGGATTTTTCTTTGGAGGAGGAGCAGTGCACTGGAATAGGTCTGCAAGGAACCAAGACATTCTGTGGCGTGATGGTCTTGATGGTAACGTGCCCACCTTGGAAGCAAAGAGAATCAGAGCACATGGGACTGAAATAAAGGGGGGCAGGGGAGGGGAGGGGAGGAGGAGGAAGCATTTTGGTGACAAAAACAAAAAAGTCATATCTTTGCCAGGAAGCCTCTAGCCTTAAAAAAAAAAAAAGGAGAAGAAGAAGAAGAAGAAAAAAAGAAACAGTAATTATGAAAACCATGAACCAGGCTTGGTTCAAACAAAGTTTAATATTATACAATCAATTATGTCAGTTTTCAAGCATTACCACAAAAGCAACACATTTACAGCTTCTTTGTTTTTGGTTTATTTTCGTTTTAAGGATAAAAGTGTGTTTAAATCAAGGGGTTCTCCAGTAAGTAGAAATCAAAAGCAGTGTGAGGCAGAAGTAATGATGCAAAACTTTTACATGGCAGAATTTCCATTAACATGATCCAGTTAAAAACAGACATGACATAAAGCATCACAGAAGCTCTCTGTCAACAAAAGCATCCAATGCATTCACAAATACGAATCAATACCTGTATAAAAAATAAAAAAAAAAAAAAAAAAATCCACAGCAGCACATTTTCAAACCCACCAAACAATGAAATTGTCAAGTAAATGATGCTTATAATAAAACGAACTATATTTCATGAAGAAATCAACAAACGCAAGCAAACACACACCCAAACACACATAAGATAAACATTCACAAGCATGAATGACTGAACGCTCTACCCTCCACTCACACTTAGATAAAAAAAAAAAAAATTCATATACAGATGGAGGAAAATAAACACACTCACAAGCACACTGGTGTTAATTGGCGAAATGAAAGTGCAAATAAAAAGTCCTTTTTCTCATGGTCAACAGTCAGCTGAAGCTGGTTGCTGTTACAATGCATTTTCCTGCGATGAGTAACTAATTGGCCTCAGAATAAACTAGGTAAATCCTAGACACCTGCGCCCATAACAAATACATGTGTACAACTAATGACTGTTGTACTAAAAACCAAGCTCACCACTTACTTTAAGCTCTTGCATGCTTTTCATCTGAGCCAATGTAGCAGCTGCCAGCTGGTTGACAGACTTTTCCGTCAGTCGTCGGAACTGCAGCTGTTGCGTGGCGTAGCACATGGCGCGGGCACGGTTGCCAACGATCTGATATGTGTTCCATGTCACAGCGTCCATGTTCTTAGTGCACTCTGCCAGTGTCTGGCAGACAACAATAACGAGAGAATGAAATGTGCTCTGTTCCCACTGACAAGGACAGCATGTTTGTTTCATCAATTCAATTCAATTCAATTCATGTTGTTTAGAGCCCAGCCGACCGTTTAGGCCATCTCAGGGGTTTGTTTCATCGAAATGTGTGTAAATGTATTATATGTGTATAGCATACTTGTTTGATTTAGATATGTGTAAATGTAATATAAATAACATGGTTAAGTGCAGTTGAAACTTTTCAATGTCACATGCAGAATTAAAGTTGTATAGATCTTGTATTTCATCTGCTACTGGACAATATTGAACATGAATGGACTTGTTTCAATGCTTTGCATTTGAATTGCATTTTCAAACAAATAAATGGTCAATACAAGTGAAGAATTTTAATTCCTGGTAATGTTAAAATGATTGATTTGGTTTTGAATTGATAGCATTTGTATTGATTCAATGCCATTATATTTTGATTTCAAGAATATGATAATACTTTTTAAATACATGAAAGACTAAATAATTGCAGATGCTTTCTTTAATTGCATGTGCACATGCCAGCTGACCATCCTCAGTAAAACTGTTGATGATTCACTCTGATCATGGATGTGGAAGTGGATCATTGTGGGAATTAAAAAAAATAAGAGGGAAAACTATATTTATTCGTAAATAATTTAAAGATTCACTCCAAAGAGATCTTGATACAATTGTTAAACAAACAAACAAAAAA
>JAAQRG010285628.1:0-7500 GCA_011634625.1 Babylonia areolata
AAAAAAAAAAAAAAAAAAAAAAGCGTTTTACTAGACATCTTTGTGACCGCCCCTGCGTCAGTGCCACTGGCGCCCCCATCCTCAGCATGTTTCAGGGAGTTCAGCACCAGGTTGACGTCTTTACGGTTGGCACGTGCTGCCCGTCTCAACACGCGCACCGCTCCCTCCGTCCTCCCGTTCGCCACCAGCCAGCGTAGAGACTCGTCCACGCACCTGTCGTTATGTAACACAACGCTGAACACAAGACCCTGGACATGTAAGGGAAAGGGACAGGCACCTGTCGTTATATAACACAGCACTGAACCCTAGACCCTGGACATGTAAAGGAAAGGGACAGGCACTTGTCGTTATGTAACACAGCACTGCACTCCAGACTCTGGATATGTAAGGAAAGGGACAGGCACCTGTCGTTATGTAACACAGCACTGAACCCTAGACCCTGGACATGTAAAGGAAAGGGACAGGCACTTGTCGTTATGTAACACAGCACTGCACTCCAGACTCTGGATATGTAAGGAAAGGGACAGGCACCTGTCGTTATGTAACACAGCACTGAACCCTAGACCCTGGACATGTAAAGGAAAGGGACAGGCACTTGTCGTTATGTAACACAGCACTGCACTCCAGACTCTGGATATGTAAGGAAAGGGACAGGCACCTGTCGTTATGTAACACAGCACTGAACCCTAGACCCTGGACATGTAAAGGAAAGGGACAGGCACTTGTCGTTATGTAACACAGCACTGCACTCCAGACTCTGGATATGTAAGGAAAGGGACAGGCACCTGTCGTTATGTAACACAGCACTGAACCCTAGACCCTGGACATGTAAAGGAAAGGGACAGGCACTTGTCGTTATGTAACACAGCACTGCACTCCAGACTCTGGATATGTAAGGAAAGGGACAGGCACCTGTCGTTATGTAACACAGCACTGAACCCTAGATCCTGGACATGTAAAGGAAAGGGACAGGCACCTGTCGTTATGTAAAACAGCACTGCACTCCAGACTCTGGACATGTAAGGGAAAGGGACAGGCATCTGTCGTTATGTAACACAGTGCTGAACTCCAGGTGCATGCAAGTCACGGAGCACTTTTTTGCGTGTGTGTTCAAAACGTGGTTTTCTGCACGGCTAAAAAATGGTAAAAAAATGGAAGGGAAAATAAAAGATTGCGAAAAATGAAGAAAGACAAAATAACGCATTTTCTCCCGTTGGTCCGACGGATGAGTAGGCAGGCAGGCTTATCTGTTGGTGTGTTTCCTCGTATGGGAGAAGAGGCCGATTCTGGATGCGCAGCACTTCCCATGGGTGTTGCAAGGGAAAACGTCTCCAGAAGTTGAACCCTGCTTCCTTCGCTCATGCTTCTCCGTAACGGCCCACGTTCTCTTGTTTTCAAACGTCTTTATGCTGCTAGAGCACAGCATCCTCCAGCGAGAGCTGTCAAGGGCATCAGTTTCCCAGGAAGCGATGTCTATGTCGCAGGCTTTGAGGTTTGTCTTCAAGGTGTCCTTGAAGCGCTTACAGGTTCTTCCAAGTTCTCGGTGGCCTTCCTTCAGCTGGCCATACAAAAGCATCTTCAGGATCCTTCTGTCTGTCACGCGGACAACGTGTCCTGTCCAGCGTAGCTGGCACTGGATCAGCAGGCTTTCGATGTTGGGCAGGCCGCTCCTCTCTAGGACCTAGAGGTTGGAGACCCTGTCTTGCCACTTTAAGCCGAGGATCTTTCGTAGGCATCTCTGGTTAAACTGCTCAAGTTGTTGAATGTGATGGCGATACGTCGTCCATGTTTCACAGCAGTACAACAAGGTGGTCAGCACAACAGCTCTGTGGGATTTGATTTTGGTGCTGAGCCTCATGCCTTTGTTGTTCCACAGCCTGTTGTTGAGTCTGCCAAGACGGAGCTGGCCTTGGCGATGCGCAGCGTTACTTCTGTATCAAGGGCTCCGTTGCTGCATAGGGTGCTGCCCAGGTAGCAAAACTTGTCGACTGACTTGATCTCTGTGTCATCGATCTTGATTGCAGGTGGGGGGGAGACACTGGCATTCTGTGAGCTAGCTGGTTGGTACATGGACTCGGTCTTGCTGAGGCTGATGGTGAGTCCAAAACGCCTGCAGGAGGTTGAGAACCTGTCCATAATGAACTGCATGTCCTCATGGGTGTGTGCAGCCAGCACACAGTCACCAGCGAAGAGGAACTCTCTCAACAGTGCCTCAAACACCCTGGACCTGGCATGGAGTCGTCGCAAGTTGAAAAGTTTGCCATCTGTGTGAAACTGAATGTAGATGCCCTGGTCACAGTCTTGGAAGGTGTCAATCAGCATGGCAGAGAAGAGAATGGAAAACAGTGTGGGTGCCAGGACGCAACCCTGCTTCAATCCATTTACCACAGGAAACGGATCCGACATGTCAGTATTTTCCTGTACTCTTGCCTGCATGCCATCGTGGAATGACGCAATCAGCTGGATTAGGCTCTGTGGGCAGCCGAAATTTAGAAGGATCTTCCACAGACCATGGCAGTTCACCGTGTCGAAGGCCTTGGTCAGATCTACAAAGACCATGTGCAGCTCCTTGTTCTGCTCACGGCACTTCTCTTGCATCTGGCGTACGGCAAAGACCATGTCACATATTCCCCTGCCTGAGCGGAAGCCGCACTGTGCTTCAGGGATGACTGTGTTGGAGACATGGTCAACCAGTCTGTTCAGTATGATGCGGGCAAAGATCTTGCTGGCGATGCAGAGGAGAGAGATTCCACGGTGTTTTGTCTCCTTTCCGTTTGTAAATGTGGACAATTGAAGCATCCTCAAAATCCTGTGGGACCTCCCTTCTCTCCCAGATAGACTGAAACAGGGCGGTCAGCTTGTCTGTCAGCACCTCGCCTCCACTTGTAGATGTCAGCCTGGATTCCATCCGCTCCTGGTGCTTTTCCTGACGTTGTCAGCTTCAGGGCCTTCCGGGTCTCGGCCTTGGTGGGAGGGGCAGCTAGTGAGTCATTGACTGGTAGCTGTGGGAGGGCTGCAATTGCCTCGTCAGATACGGACGAGTCCCTGTTGAGGAGGGTGTTGAAGTGCTCTACCCAGCGGGCAAGGATGTCTTTCTTATCTGTCAGGAGGATGGTCTGGTCCAAGGCTCGGACAGGGGTTGATCCTGTGACTCTCGGCCCATACACAGCTCGGAGACCATCATGGAAGGTCTTCATGTCGTGAGCATCAGCAGCGGACTGAAGCACTTCGGGCTTCTCTCCCACCAGGTGTTCTTCATCTCACGCAGCCTCTTCTGTACGAGTTGCTTGGTTTGCAAGAACTGGTTCTCCTTCCTCTGGCAGTCTTTATCGGAAATGTGATCCTGATGCCGTATATGCAGTGTGTTCAGGAGCTTGGAGATTCCAGAGTCGTTCTCTTCAAACCAGTCTTTGTGGCTCCTCTGTACGAAGCCGAGTGTGCCAGCTGCTGCTGTGTACACAGCATCTCTAAATGTGCTTCATACCTCTTTTACATCAGTAGATGCAGGAATTTCTCGGAGAGCTGGTTGGATTTGCTGCTGCAGCACGTCCTTGGTGATAGGGAGGCGGTCGATGTTCAGCTTCCTAGGGGGTTTCTGCCTGGCTGGTTGGAGCTTGCGTGCAAGTCTGATGTTCATCTTGCTGCGTACCAGGCGATGGTCCGACCAACAGACTGCTCCTCTCATGCAGAGTGTAATGGAAACATCACCTCTGTCTCTCTGCCGGACAATCACATAGTCCAGCATGTGCAATTGCTTGGAGCGGGGGTGCATCCATGTGTTCTTGTACTTGTCCGCTTGTTGGAAGAGGGTGTTGGGGATGTTCAGTCCATGCTGCGCGCAGAGCGAGAGCAAAATCAGTCCATTGGAGTTGCACTTTCAAGTGCCGTGCTGTCCTAGGATTTTTGGCCACGAGGAGAAATCCACGACGACGCGGCCATTGAAATCCCCAAGGACGATCAGCCTGTCCTTTCTGTCTACAGCTGAAATGGTGCGGCTGAGCTCCTCATAGAAAGCTTCTTTGATGTCATCAGGGTTGGTCATCGTCAGTGCATAGCAGCTGATGACTGTGGAGAAGCGATCCTTGGACAGCTTCAGACGCAGGGTCATCAGCCTATCGTTTATTCCACCCATGGAAGGCCGTCAAGCTGTCGTGCAAGTTTGGTTCGTATGGCAAATCCCACGCCTGAGGTTCTTGGGTTGCTATCTGGCTTCCCAATGCAGTAGAAGGTGTAGCCCCCTCCAACTTCCTCCAGCTGGGTTTCACCGGCAAACCTGGTTTCGCTCAGGGCTCCTATGTCCATCTGGTAGCGATCAAGCATTCTAGCAATGAGCGCTGTGCGTCTTTCTGGTCTGTCTAGTGCAAACAGAGCATGACTCCTGGTTTTTTGTTGTTGTTTTTTTTTGTTTTGTTTTTTGCTTTGTTTTGTTTTGTTTTTTCTAGTTGTTGTTGTTTTCTTTTTCTTCTGTTGTTTTCGACCGCTAGTGTTGGATGTCCAAGTAGATGCGGTTCCTACTAGGTACTAGGCGAGGCAGGCTTTGTTTAGGGATCCTTTTGTCTCCCCTTCCCCATGCGGGGAGAGCAGTGCTGTCCATAAAAAGGGTTGCTCTTACACTGTGGGAGGATACGGGCGTCGCATCTGCGTACGACCATCACCCCACAGCCGCCTGCGTGCAAAGTCGTGAGTAGGAACTGCAAGCAGCATCCTCTGCCTGTCCCCGTTACCACTTCTCCATCGCCACAGGGCTTTGGAAAGCTAGGTGTTGAAGGGCTAGCTCGTCGTTCCAACATTAGCCTGGTTGCCTGACCAGCACAGGTGACTTTTATTAATATAGTGAAGACGAGTTGTGCAGTCCCTTCCCCACTCTCTCGCCTACCGACGCTCACCGTCCCACAGGTGCAGATACTGCCACGTGTAGGACGGCCTCGGCAGGTGCAGGTTTTTTCTTCGGGGTTCCGTCTCCTAGGAGGACTTCCAACCAAGGATAAGAGCTCCCCCTGACCTTTGGTCATCCTCTTCCGCCTTCACAGCCGTTGGGAAAGCTTTCCTCCTCCGCCTGGTCCGTCGTTGGGAGACTTCACATGCGACAGGTAGTACTGGGTTACATAGTAACAGCAGCAAAGGCTATGCCCCTGACCTGACACAACTACAGCTACATGAAAGACACGATTCGCCCTAATCAGAGAAGATCCAGCGTACTTGCAGGCAACATTGGCAGGCACCTGCGGGACCACTTATGGTAGTCCCCACGACGACCGGCAAGGCCAAGGCACAACGTGATAACATCGAACCCCAACATCTCTCCCGTTACTGCCAATCGCACCTTGCTGATCATAACCCTTGGTGGAACCGCTACGAACTGTTATTTGATTATTGAAAGTGACTCCATACTTAATATTGTCCGTTAACTGTGGTTGATGACATGAACTCTGACAGCAATGATTCCTGGTAATCGACTAACTAGTTTATATCGTTCCATTATCATTTGAGGACGTGAACCCCATCATAAATCTAATTAATTTTGTCTTGTTTTTCGCATTGCGTAAATGTAATTGCATTTTTTTGTAGTTTTCTACCTTCCTTTTTCTGTTTTCCTCTTCCCTCTCTCCTCCCCCGTGCCCCCCCACCCCCTCCGCCGGCCCCCCGCCCCACCTCCCCACCTCACTTTCTTTTTTTTCTCCTTTTTTGGATTGTCTAATATCACTGATAGTGAAAAGACGCTAAACAAAAGAACGAACACACACCAAAACACAACAAAACACACACCAACACACACACACACACACACACCAACACACACACACACACACACACACACACACACGTGCCGTAGCTGACCTGAGCTGCAGGAGACAGGTGAGGAGGGAGACGGAGGACACAGCGCACTGCAGGTATCTCCAGGTGTACCCACTCAACAGGTAGGCTGCCAGTGCCAGGGTTGAGGTGCCGATTCCCCACATAAACGATAACGCCAGCACCTGTATTGAGCGGTGCTCCATGGGGTACAGCTCTAGGATCAAGATGGTTTCGGTATTCAACACGCCCTAGAGTTAAAAGAAAATAGATGAATGTATATTTAAGGAAAATCAGTTAATACACCAAAAAATCAAACCAAAACAAAATGGTGTGATGGCGACATGACAACAGAAACATTTCAGATCATTAAAGGAGAATGATGTTAAAAAATGATGATGGTATCTGAATGTTATTGTGTCAGAGAGAGAGAGAGAGAGAGAGGGGGGGGGCGGAGCACACAGAGAAAAAGAACCAGAGATAGAGACTTAACTGTTGGAAGGCCCCTATCAGGTATTTCAGAACGGCCAGCACAGGGTAAGATGGAGATAAACCAACACCCATCCCCAGCACAAATACAGCGAACTGTGATCCAATCATCGTTGGCTTCCGCCCATACCTGTAACCAATCAACACACATATACCATGTTCTGAGCACTGTTGAAGGCAAAGTTTATTCACCTTTTGTGTGCGTGTTGAGGGGGTAGATTTCGTCTGTTTGTTCATTTGATTGTTATGCTTTGAATTCAAAATGATTTTGCAATGACTCTATACCATTCGGTTGTGAAATGGAGGAAAGAAGATCGTAAATACCAAACCCTTCACGAACAGCAGCTGAATATTCATTGATCCTCTTTGACAAAGTATAGAACCATTTGTGATGTCAAACGTGATTCGAGACTCGTCCCTTGAGCATGACTGTCGGTCAGATGTCTCGACAAAAGCAGTGACTTGTCTCTGACAGTGTCTACCATCAATTACTCTGGATATGAGTCTGTGTAGCGCCTGGAAGTGTCGCCTAGCACCATTCTGCCTCCACTGGAGTCAGCCCAGAAACCCTCACTTTGGAGACCCTCCCCTTGGAGATATCTAAAATGAAACTCCATCCAATGCCCAATTTGGAATATTTATTTCCAAGTGTTATATAAAACGCTTTTTTCAATCAAGGCAAATTTTGAGGGGGTCAATTGTGGTCAGAAATAGAATGATGCCACCCAATGTCCAAAGAGATTCCAAGTGAGTTGTTTCAGGGCCAGTATTACTGCCTCAAAATAACTCCCCAGGAACACTAAATATATTTACAAATCAGTCTTTATGACAATGTCATGTGTATCCTTTCGGGATTTTAACGATTGATATAGGGAATTTATACATTCATCCAGCAGAAGAATAAACTTTCGAAACGTAAAGAATTTAAAAGACAATGGATTTTTGTTTGTAGTATGAAAAAAAATTGAAATGGATAAAAATCGAATACGCAAACAAGACACCAAATTCACAAAGGGTCATGGTCAGACCTGTCAGAAACGAAGGCGGCAATGAGGGCTCCGGTCCCTTGACCAGCGATGACCAGTGTCTGCACCAAACTGCCCAGTAGTTTTCGGTCACACACCAGGTCAAACTGCAGCACAGAGAGAGAGAGAGAGAGAGAGAGAGAGAGAGAGAGAGAGCACTGAAAACTCTGGTAAAGCCACCAGCCTGTATACA
>JAAQRG010285633.1:0-10249 GCA_011634625.1 Babylonia areolata
TCATCCCCAACCCCACCATTTATCCAAACTTATGAAAAACAAAAAATGTTCAAACAATGTGTAAGTGTATCTGCCCAGTTTCTCGAAGAAATGTCGGCACTATGGTAATTCGTTATCTTGTTTTCGCTCATTAGGTATGCATTTTTCGGGATTCAAAGGCATCTGATTAAGCTTCGATGCAACTATCAATATGTAATCGATACCTGCCAGTATCTCCATAAACCACTGCATTTGGGGTTTTGGGACTTACACTCGAACATTTTTGCAGGCAATATGTACGGTCTCAACTGCTTTAAAGCACATTGTTCCTCACAATTCAGATGCAGATAGCACAGGTTTTATCACACATTGTTCTTTTTGAAACGCAAAGAGAGAGGAATAGAGGGGAGAGAGATGGCGGTTTGGGACAGAGGGACACACACACACACACACACACACACACACACACACACACACACACACACACACACACACACACACACAGTGAGACTGTGATGAGTGCGTGTGAGTTTTCATTCGTTCTTTCGCATTTTTTTCACTATGGGTAACACTAAACGTGTGTATGTGTGTGGATAACGATGTTTCGTAAATTAGTGGACCGCTATGCACATCGTATTGTATTGTACTGTATCATCATACCATGCCATAAAAAAAAAAGTTTATTGTCACAAAAGATTTAGGTGTGAAAATCAGGCTGATTTCTCCACACACACAGAGTTTCAATTTCAGTTTTTCAAGAAGGCATCGCAGCGTTCGGACAGAGCCATATACGACACTATCTACTTGGCAGATGCTCAACCATCACTGGGCATAACTCAACGCGCCAGTCAAGCCTTGAGTGAATTCCTTCTGTAGAATTTTGCCAAAGGACAAAATTTATGATACCATGGGTTCTTTTTCATTGCCTGATGTGCAATTTATTTATTTATTTATTTATTTATTATTATTATTTTTATCATTACTACTACCTTTTTTATATCATAATTATTATTTATTCATTTATTTATGTAAGCTTATCTATTATTTATTCACTTTTTTTTTTCTTCTCAAGGCCTGACAAAGCGCGTTGGGTTATGCTGCTGGTCAGGCATATGCTTGGCAGATGTGGTGTAGCGTATATGGATTTGTCCGAACGCAGTGACGCCTCCTGGAGCTACTGAAACTGAAACTGAAACTGATGTGCGCGCTGCACATGGGACCTCGGTTTATCGTCTCATCAGAATTACTTAGAAGAAAGGGAGAGAGCGGGATTTATATCATAATTATCATATATCATATTATATCATAATATAATAAATAACCTAGACGCCCAGTTTCCTTTTTCGGCTCAAACGTGGGAGAAAGGGCGACAGCGGGATTCGAAACCAGACTCAAACGGACAGTTTCAGTTTCAGTTTCAGATCATGGAGGCGTCACTGCGTTCGGACAAATCCATATACGCTACACCACATCTGCCAAGCAGATGCCTGACCAGCAGCGTAACCCAACGCGCTTTGTCAGGCCTTGAACAAACAGTCTCTCTGTTGCCGTGGGGATCTTTCACGGTGCGTTTAGTTACGTGTGCGTAAGGGTGTTCTTACTGAAGAGGTGTGACTGTTATTGATCTCTCGGGTTTGGAGGTCCACGTAAGAGGTGTCAGTGATACCGATGAAGGTTACGTGTGGAAGTCAGGTTTGACAGGTATTTCTGGCATGTGCTTCGGTCAGGGGTAGACGACATACCCGATAGCGGTTAAAAAAGACACCTGTTATGTAAGGAAATGTTCGTCCCCACGCCACCCTCTTCGCTCTGCTGGTTAATCGTCAGGTTTGGTTTCGTGGGGTGGTGTGTATCTTCTTCTCCTTCTTCGCCTTCTCCTCATCTTTCTCTTCCTCCTCATTCTTCTTCTTCTTCTTCATCTTCATCATCATCTTCTCTTCCTCCTCCTTGGCCTCATTCTTCTTCTTCTTCTTCTTCTTCTTCTTCTTCTTCTTCTTCTTCTTCTTCTTCTTCTTCTTTTTCCTCCTCCTCCTCCTTCTCCTCATTCTCCTTCTTTTTATTCTCCTCCTCCTTCCCCTCCCACTCCCCCTCTTCCTCCTCTTGTTCCTCCTTCTCCTCATTTTTCTTTCTCTCGTTTAAAAAGTTCTTAATCTTTTTAAGCTGGTAAGATTTAGAAGCAATATTTTTTTGTAAGGGTTTGAATGTATGCTGACCAGGATAAGTTATTGTCAATGGTTACTCCCAGTAGCTTATGATTTGACACTTCTTCAATTTTTTTCATTGTTGATATAGAGGGGAGGTAAGTCGGTGGTTAAATTTTGACGTTTTTGTCTGGTACAAACCATCATTAATTCAGTTGGGGTTTTTTTTCGGATGAAGGGCCAAATGAATCAATTGTGACCAGTTAATAACAATGTTAATATTTTCCTGCAAACTGCTACATACTACAAGTGGATCTGTGTGACAAGCACCGATGGTAGTGTCATCGGCAAACAGTTCGCATGATGATTTTAAAAAAAAATAAAGGTAAGTCGTTAATGTACAATGAGAAAAATAGATGACCAAGTACAGATCCTTGTGGTACACCGAATTCGCTTGGCAGAAAAGTAGACATATTATTATTTAGGTATACCCCTCGTTGTCTCTTAAACAGAAATGATGAAACAAGCTTCAGGGCATCAGAAGATAGATTATATACAGCAAGTTTCTTAAGGAGAAGCTCATGATCGACAACGTCGAATGCTTTAGCAAAATCGACACTGAGAACTCCAGTGAATTGTTTTCTGTTCATGTTAGAAAGCCATCTCTCAGTGAGTTTGACTAATGCTGTGTGACAAGAGTGTTTGGCTCTGAATCCGGATTGATTAGGATGTAAGAGGCTGTATTTGTTTAGATGAGATACAAGACATTTGTAGATATGTCGCTCTAATGGTTTTGAAAGTACTGACAGAACAGAAATAGGGCGGTAATTAGAAGGTTCATCGGGGTTTCCTGATTTGTACAAGGGTGTTACTTTTGCTTGCTCAAAACTAACCGGGAAAGTGTTTTTGGTTATGCAAAGATTGTAGATGTATGTGAGGGTTTCAGCTTTTATAGGAACACCTAATTTAATAATTTTACCATCTAATCCATCGATACCACGCGTTGCTGTCTGCTTCAATCGTTTTAAAGCAAGTAATACTTCGTGGACACTAACAGTTGTAATCACAGAGAGAGAGAGAGAGAGAGAGAGAGAGAGAGAGAGAGAGAGAGAGAGAGAGAGAGTTTTCTCCTTCTTCTTCTTGCAGCTTACTAACTATAGGCTTCTTACTAGTGAACAATGGAATGTTGTTCCGGCACTTACGCAAGCAAAGAAGCAAGGTCAATGTCCCAGCTGAGTAAACCATATCTGTCTTTTATATGTCTCTCTCTCTCTCTCTCTCTCTCTCTCTCTCTCTCTCTCTCTCTCTCTCTCCACCTCTCTTTCTCTCTCTTCCCCTCTCTCTCTCTCTCAGTGAACTTTGTTTTCTTTCATTATTTGCTTTAATCATTTCGTTCGTTTGTTATAATGGTTTGTTACAAATTGAAAGTGTGTTGATGCATTCACCCATGTCTCAAGGGCATCATGGTCAATGACATTAAAGTGTCAAAGCGTCTGTCTGTCTTTCTCTCGCTCGCTCTCTCTCGGTGTGTGTGTGTGTGTGTGTGTATGTGTGCGAGCGTATGTGTGTGTGTATGTGTGCGTGTCTGTGTGTGTGTGTGTGTGTGTGTCTCTCTCTCTGTCACTAGTCACCTTGGTTTGAAATCAAAACGTTATCAATTTCTTTCTGAAAAAAACAATGCATGTTCAGCATTCCTGCCGAGACAGGGTATGAATAAGTGAAAAAACATTCCACATTCACACCACACGCGCGCCCACTTGAAGAAACATGTACACACTTATACTCTCTCTCTGTCTCTCTCTCTGTGTCTCTCCCCTTCTTCCTTCTCTCTCTCTCCCGCTGTCTCTCCGTCCCTCTCTCTTTCTCCCTTCCTCACCCCCTTCCTCTCTCTCTTTCTCTGTCTCTCTCTGTCTGTCTGTCTCTCTCCGCAATCTCCCTGCCTCTCTCTTTCTCGCCATCCCCCTATCTCTCTCCCTCCTTCTCTATCTCTGTCCCTCCATCCCCCTCTCTCTCCCTTCCTCCCTCCCCCCTCTCTGTCTTTATATTGATATAAACAATCATTGATGTGTGTGTGTGTGTGTGTGTGTGTGTGTCTAAAATGTGCATTTTATCAACTATAAATTCATGAAAATAAGTTTACACAAAATCACCATCGGAGTTGTACATAGCGTGTCCAAAAACGGGGGGGGGGGGGGGGAAGAAAGAAAAAGAAAAAAAAAGCAATTACACACTGTTTGCGCCCTTGCATCATAAAAGGCATCTTTTTTTTTCCAGTCTCCATAACATGACATAAGAAGCCGAAAGCCGATAAAATGACGTGCGCCATGGGAGGACGTAAAGATGACGTCAAAAGGACGCAGAAGCCTCACAAGAAAAGACCACTCTCCGCCGTCCTGGAAGAACAACCGGAAGCTGACGACTTCTTCCCCAATGCCAACAACAACTACAACGAAGACGAAGACAACGACAACGACAGTGTCAGGAACCACCACAACAAGAGCCCTGACTACAGCGACACGGCTGCTGTTGAAGCCTTCACACGCCCATCCAGGACATCCAGCAGCTCTGGTGGAGACGTGGGTGAAACGTCGCGGACAGACGCTGCTTCGTGCGCTTCGCTTCCTGAGACACCCTTGACACGCTCTGCAGCAGACGAAGACGAGGAGTATGGACCGTCAAACAGCAACAACAGCAACAGCAGCAGCAGCAGCAGCAGCAGTTTCTCAAGTTCCGGCGCTCCACGCAAAAACAGTTCACCAGCCGGAAGGAGACAAGCCCTGACTCCGACCTTCAGCCCCAAACTGGGCCGACGGGGGGGAAGGTCCGCGTTGACTTCACAGCTGGCTGTCCTCAGCGAGGGCGCCGACAGCGACGATGACGACGACGATGACACGCTGTCCCCTACGTCAGACATGACGCGCGTCAGGCAGACGGCGGACCGCTTGCACCTCAGCACGCGGCGCCCCAGCGTCATGCAGTGGAAGGCGCGCTATGTCGAGTGCCCGCAGTTTCCGCTGCCGGGGTCTTCTGGGAACGGTGACGTCACGGGACAAAATGGCGACGGCGAGGGGCGCTGGACGGTGGAGCGGACTGAGAGAATCAACACGGCGCTGGACTGGATCATTAACGAGCTGGTGAGTCTGTGACTTTCCGCTGTTGGTGTTTCTTTGGATTGGGGGGTTAGGGGCGTGGTAGCAGTAGTTTGTGTTTCTGTCTTTTTTAACTCACTCAGTACGGCCAGTCCTCTCTTCTCCTCTACACAGACCCCTCGGATGTCCAGTGGGTGTCTGAACGACCCAACCTTTAGCTTCCGTCGTCAGAATTGTGGTATTCTTTGTCAACATTCACCTCTTAAGTATAAGAGCCTTCCGCTTGCAATATTTTGATGATGGTAATTGGGGTGAAACGCTGTTAACGTCGTCTCTTTCGCCGTTCGTATGGAGAGAGTTAACTTTGGATTGTGGATCGTATGTTGCGTTTGGTAGCAGTAGTTCTTGATTCTTTTTTCACTTTGGGTTTTGGGGTTCAGGGTGTTTGTTGTAGCAGTAGTTCGTGTTTCTCTTTTCAGATTGGATTGTGGGGTTGGGGGTGTATGTTGTGTGTAGTAGCAGTAGTTCGTGTTTCTGTTGGGGGTTTTTTGTTGTTGTTTTTTACTTTGGATTGTTGGGCTGTGAGTGTATGTTGTGTGCAGAAGCAGTAGTTTGTTTCATTTTTTCAGTTTGGATTGTGGGGGGTGGGGTGTATGTTGTGTGCAGAAACAGTAGTTCGTGTTTCTGTTTTTTCAGTTTGGATTGTGGGGGTGGGGGGCGGTGTATGTGTGTAGCAGCAGTAGCAGCAGTAGTTACTGCTGATACTGCTGCTAGAAGAATAGTGTTGATCTGTCTCTGATTCCTGTCCCTCCTGTTGATTCTATCTCTGATATCCGCCCTACTTGTTAATCCTCTTTGATAACTCCCCCTCCTGTTAATCCTATCTCTGATACCTTTCCCACCTGTTGATCCTATCACTGATACCTTTCCCACTTGTTGATCCAACCTCTGATGCATTTCCCACTTATTGATCCAATCTCTGATACCTATCCCACCTGTGTGTCCCCCGCAACAGCAAGAGATGCGAACCCAGGACCAGCAACTGGCCCGCCAGCTGCTGACGATCCGCAGCGACCTTCACCGCCTGAAGCTGGCCCGGAGCTGCGAGGAGCACCAGGACCTCCTGGACGACGTGCAGAGCGAGCTGGAGGAGCTGGAGGAGTTTGCTGACGTCCTGGACCTGCCCACCGTCATCACCGACAGCCCCTTGAAGCATCTGGGCGTCACCCGCATGAACTTCAGTGCCAGGAGATTCTCAATTCTTTGATTACAGCCTGGCTATGGGCGTCACCCGCATAAACTTCAGTGCCAGGAGATTCTCGATTCTTTGATTACGGCCTGGCTATGGGCGTTACCCTCATGAACGTTAGTGGGATGAGGTTCTCGATTCTTTGATTACGGCCTGGCTATGGGCGTTACCTTCATGAACGTTAGTGGGATGAGGTTCTCGATTCTTTGATTACGGCCTGGCTATGGGCGTTACCTTCATGAACGTTAGTGGGATGAGGTTCTCCATTCTTTGATTACGGCCTGGCTATGGGCGTTACCTTCATGAACGTTAGTGGGATGAGGTTCTCCATTCTTTGATTACGGCCTGGCTATGGGCGTTACCTTCATGAACGTTAGTGGGATGAGGTTCTCCATTCTTTGATTACGGCCTGGCTATGGGCGTTACCTTCATGAACGTTAGTGGGATGAGGTTCTCCATTCTTTGATTACGGCCTGGCTATGGGCGTTACCTTCATGAACGTTAGTGGGATGAGGTTCTCCATTCTTTGATTACGGCCTGGCTATGGGCGTTACCTTCATGAACGTTAGTGGGATGAGGTTCTCCATTCTTTGATTACGGTCTGGCTATGGGCGTTACCCTCGTGAACGTCAGTGGAATGAAGTTTCTCATTCTTTGATTATGGCCTGGCTATGAAAATCTTGAGAGATGTATTAAAACGAGACTGTTGGAATGGTATGAACTTGAGCTTGGTATACGTTTGAGGCCTGGTTAGGCCTGTCTGTTCGTCGTCAATTTCTAAAACATTTCTGTCGTTCGTCATCCCTCAGTGTTTGGATTTGCCCCTTGAATGTCAAATTCGAGAATGAGTATTTGACTAGAAGGCTGGCAGTGTACCGTGAATGAAGCCTTAGCCTTACAGCAGAGCTGTTTTGATAATGTGAAGCAAAGATGATACCATTTCAGAAGCTTTGTGCATATTTTCATCCACGTTGCGACTTGATCGGATGCCTCTGCAGTTGAATCGCTCCAAGTTCTGAGCAAGTTCTTCACCTGTTGATGAGTGTGTGGGTAGGGGGTAGTGGGGGGTGCGGGGGAGATGGGGCTGGGAACTGTGGGGCCGGAGGTGGGGGTGTGTGGATAACCTGCCCGTGCTCAAAGTTATCACTAACAGTCCTTTTGAAGCTCCGGGGCGTCACCCATATGAATTTCAGTGCTAGGAGGTTCTGCATCTGTTGATGGGTGTGGGAGGGGGTGGGAGTGGTAGTGCAGTTGTTGAGTGATGGAAGGTTGGGGGTGGTTGGGGTGGGGTGGGGGCTGGAGGATGGGGGGTGGGGGGACTTCTCTGCTGTTGAAGATCGTGTGGTCCTCTTCCCCTCCCCCTTCCCTTTCCGCCTCCTCTGTTGAAGAACCGCGGTTGTTGTTTTTTTGTTTGTTTGTTTTCCGTTCGTTTTTTACCTAGTTCCGTTTTAAGTTCCCCCAGTTCCGTGAAGGTCATGGTTTGAAGGCTTCCTCTAGTTCAGTGAAGGTCATGGTTTAAAGGTTCCCCCCCCAGTTCAGTGAAGGTCGTGGTTTTAAGGCTTCCTCTAGTTCCGTGAAGGTCATGGTTTAAAAGTTCCCCCCAGTTCAGTGAAGGTCGCGGTTTAAAGGTTTCCCCCAGTTCCGTGAAGGTCGTGGTTTAAAGGCCCTCCCCCAGTTCTGTGAAGGTCGTGGTTTAAAAGTTCATTGAGTTCATGCCCTGGGAATTTACTGAGCATTCACTATGGATCATTCGCATGTGGGGATGAGACAATGAACTGCAGTGCATTGGCATTTCTTCCTCGGCTGCTAGGAGATAGCAGTTCCTCAGAGTTTCATGGTGTTGAATATTTGAATAACAGGGAGTGTGTGTGTCTATGTGCGTTTTTCTGTGTGTCTGTGTGTCTGTCTTTCCTCTTCTGTCTGTCTGTCTGTTCGTGTAAAACCACATGCGCTAACGTAAGTTATAGCTAAATCGTCTTTGCGATATGTACATCGAAGAATCATGTAAAGTAGCAATAACTACATCGAAACATATCTTATATTGAGCCTGTTATGTTGTAATCAACACAGAATTGCTTGATACATAACAAATTGGTGAATGAATGAATGAACTGGAGAGAAAGAGTACATGCTGAAATAACACGGCATATGAAGACGAAATATGCTGTTGACAAAATGTAGAATTTTAAGAAAATCTAGCATTTGATTGTATGCGTGTATGTGTGTGTGTGTGTGCGCGCGCGCGTGGATGTGAGCGCATGTGTGCGTGCGTGCGTATGCCCGTGCTTTGGATTGTGTATGTGAATGTGCGCGTGTGTGGATGTGTGCATATGTGCGTGCAGGTATGTGTGTGGTGGGCGTATTTCATGCTTTTCATTGTATCACTGTTTCCATAATATCTGTGTACATCTGCTTCCATGATGTCTGTTTACAACTGCACTAAAAATGTTTACGCAGGGAACAGAAATCAATATGCGAAAACACAGGGGGCAAACATATTTCACCTTATTTTAAATCTGGGGACGAAATGTGTCGGTTTGATCAAATCATGACAGATTGTTATCACGAGAGCGCTACCAAAATTTAATCAAAACAACAGACTGCGCTGACAGATCTCCATCACAGTCGTAACAGCTTGCCTTTGAACAAAAGGGGAAAAAATCACAAGCAAAACAGGATTAACTTGTGTGTTCGTTCATCAGAGCCATGAAGCAACTGATGCACGTCAATTTACAAATTAAAAAGTAGAGCCCGGCAATGCCTGGTTTCTGAAATGTTCGTCAGCCCATAAATCCTAAAATCGCTTCAAGGCTGCAATTATGATACGTTGTTTTTATATCTGGAAGCGAAATACGCCACTTTGATCAAATCAAGACATCTTGATGTACCTGTGTACAATCGCATTTACTGCATGTAAGAAATGTTGCATTTTGCTGAATGCGCTTGCAGTGTCTTTTTCTCATTGGTCGGGACACATTGTCATACAAACCAGTAATTACATAATTATGTAAAAACACTGTGAAATGTGTCACGGGGACGTCCATCTGATAGTAATCGTGAAAAACAATGACCGTCAGAACAGCATATGAGGCAACAACTATCCCGACCATCTGGGCCAGAATTTGTAAATGGTGGAGAGTGTCTTGCCCAAGTTACATCCCCACTCTCTTTCGGCCAAGAGGGCTTTTGGACAGTCGGCATTGGGATGGTTCCCATAGGCCAACTCGCCCCCAAGGCTGCAGCACTTAGAGCCAGTGCAAATTTGCCTCCTAGTTTGAGAGTCATAGTCTTTCACGAAATACTCAGCTGTAAATGAATTCTACCCCCATGAGAGGACGCCACGTCAGAATCATGGTGTGAGTGTGCGTGCTAGCTGTCTGGGCATCAGTTCGTGTCGAACTAGTCTGGGCGTATGAATTCCCATTGCAGTGGAGAATCCATTGATCATACAGCTCTCACATTCCTGTTGGTCCAACTGTAAGCTTACGTCAATCTGTGATATAAGCCGAGTGTTGAGATGGCATGTCGGAAGTAACTGCCATACAAACCAGTAATAGCAGATGTGGTGACACTGAGGTTTGCCATCTGCATGTCGATCATCGCCATACAAACCAGAAATAGCATGTGCAACCCCGTGACAATGAAGTTTTTTTGTTTTTTGTTTGTTTTTTTGCTAACGTCAAAAAAACAAACAAACAAAAACAAGCAAAAAAAAATAGCCGAGTGGTTAAAGCGTTGGACTGTCAATCTGAGGGTCCCGGGTTCGAATCACGGTGACGGCGCCTGGTGGG
>JAAQRG010285636.1:0-10264 GCA_011634625.1 Babylonia areolata
TATTGCAATACCGCATTGCATTGCATTGTATCGCATCGTATCTCTCTCTCTCTCTCTCTCTCTCTCTCTCTCTATTCCACTCTCACTCTCTTTTCTGTCTCTGTTTCTGTCTCTGCCTCTCTTTCTCTCTCACCGTTCGCCAGACTCTCTCATTAGCTTTCAACCAGATGGTTGTGTAACTTGTTCGACACAAGTTGATTTGGAAGAGCCAAAAGTTGAAACCCCAGCTCTGATTGGTGTAGCAGCCGTCTGTCTAGCCAATCGGCGACAGGCTGATTGTGTGACTGAGGAGAAGCCAGCTAAAGTCTCCGTTCTTCGTGACTTGGCGTTCTGTGCCGAAGGTTTCTTTCTCATTTCCCGGAGTCCAGATTCCCTGTCAAGGGCGTTATTTTGCGTGTTGTTCACACACACAACGCGCGCCCGTGCGCTGGCACACACAAACACACACGCACACACACACACACACACACACACACGCACACACCCCACCCTTACCCCCCCAACACACGCACACACACACACAGGCGTACGCGTCTTCAAACGTCAGTCATTGACATGTCCCCCACAAAAAAGAAGAATAAAACAGTGAATAAATAAATGAATAACCTTGCAGAAATCTGTCAAGGGTACTTAGTCGTTTTGGGAATGTGTTGTTGGGGGGTGAGGTGGGGTTATTTTTGTTTTTGTTGTTTGGTTTTTTATAACATTTTTTTTTTAAATTAATGAACTCGTTGTTCCATCAGTCATCAATGTCTGATTTGATTAGAATAACATAAAAATCACTTCAGAAAGTGAACATTGATCAAGTGACCTTGAACACGGATTGCTGCCAAAACAGTCATTTCAAAAGATCTTTATTTTCCGCCGTCCTTGGGATGAAAACACAATCGGGCAACGGAATATTATTTTAAGGGAGACCATTGTGTGTGGTGCGATGACTTCAGGGGGAGAGGAAACAGTACGAGTACAGTTATAAGTGCTCTTTCTACAGTGATGTGGTTGAAGCCAGCAAAGCGATTTCTTGTTGACTGGTGACGGGATGGTGTGGCGAAATGGTTTCACTTCCTCCTCCTCCCGAAGGCTCTCTGATCCCTTCCGACTTGTGGCAAATGACACTAAGCTTTGAAGCTTGTGCGCACGTGCGCGCACGGTCACACGCACACAAAGAAAACCCTACAAACACACAACTTGCACGCGCGCACACACACACACACATACACACACACACACACACACACACGCGCGCGCGCGCGCGTGCTCGCGTACAGGCACTTGCTCATAAATATGCATACATATGTGCACACGCGTGTCATATTCATGTACACACACACACACACACACACACACACACACACACACACACACACACACACACACAAAAGCAAACAAACGGAACCGTCTGCCTTCTGTCTATCTTGTTTGTCTCTCTTCCCGAAACACGAATGAGTGCGGGAATGAAGAGAAAGAAGGGAAAACTCTGAAGGATAAGAGAATTACCGAGGGCCATCTTTTCCTCGGGTAATGAACAGATTGGGCGTGTGTCGGCACAGCCCCTGAATTATGCATGGTCTCTGTCATCGGACTGCCATACACACTGCACTCTACCGCGTCCCTTCCTCCCTGAAGAACTCAGTTGACCATCATTTTTGCAGGCAGGATAGCGAGAGTGAGAAGGGGTGGGGTGGGGGACATGGTTGGAGTGGGGGGGGGGGGGAAGGGGGACAATTAGGGGGATGAGGTGGGCTGCCGGGTGAGGGGGTGGATACTTGCAGACAGGATGCAGGCATTGTGATTCAATCATAATCATTCCAAAGACGAGCATTGCACATACACGTCCTAAGCGTGCTCGTGTACGCGCACACACACACGCACACACACACACACACACACACACACACACACACACACTATCGCTGTCACTGTCACTGGTCCTGATACCTGGTTTGGTCGTAGGGACACTCTCACTGCTGAATGCATCACCAATATTGTCCATTTCTGGCGGTCGTGAAACAGGACCTGGGTTCCGGCAGGGCTCTTTTCTGTCCACTCAGTGATGGTTTTCTACCCACTTCTTTCGCTGTCTGCCTCGTTTCCTTTTTCCTTTGCACTGTCCCATGAAGGGTGGCCTTGGAGAGTCCGTCGGATCTTGTCACGAGGCCATACTATTTCTTTCTTTTCACTATAGGGTCAGTAGGCCTTCATATTGACCAACGTGCTGTCTTGTTGTTTTTCTGGCCTCGTCACTAGTTAAGTGGTCCTTGTTGAAGATGCTATGGGTCTCCGGCTCCTGAAGCATCTTATTGCTCCTGCTTAAATCATTCTATGAAGTTCTGATTTAGGAGTCCAGGGCTTGCATGTATTCAATGAAATAGAGAGAACCAGTTCCTGATGATGATGGGCCTCGGTCTTGCCATTGCTGTTGCAGTCTGTTCAGCTCTTGCCGGTATTTCAGTCTTGGATCCCATTTTTTCCACTGATGATGGCATCAAGGTACGAAAAATGCTTCACTGATACTTACCTTGATCTTGACCCGATCCTCGCTGTTTGTCACGACTTCTGTGCCACGACTTCCGTCTTCTCGGCGTTAAACTCCAGTCTGTACTGGGTTGCTGTTTAATCAAAGCACGCACACACACATACACACACCCCTAAAACTATATGCCTTCTGTTTATCTGCCTCTTTCTGTCAGTATGCCCTGCCCCCATCCCCCACCTCTCTCTCTCTCTCTCTCTCTCTCTCTCTCTTACCGAAACGCTTATTGACGCAGGGAATGAAGAGAAAGAAGGGAAAATTGAAGGATAAGAGAATTACTATGGGCCATCTTTTCTTCAGGTAATGAACAAAATTGGGCGTGTGTCGGCACAGCCCCTGAATTATGCATGGTCTCTGTCATCGAACTGCCATACACACTGCACACTCCCGCGTACCTTCCTCTCTGAAGAACCCAACTGACCAGAGAGAAACAGGCATCCTTTCTGTAGGAAGGAAGGGCGGGTGGTGAAAGTGGGGAGGGATTGTGGGCTGAAGGAGGCGGGAGGGGCGGGGGAATGAGGGAGCTGAAGTGTGTGTGTGTGGGGGTGGGGGTGCGATGTGGGTGGATGTTTTGTAGAAGGGGAGACAGGTATAATGATTCAATTTGATTACAAGGCAAGGCAAGGAGTTTATTTTGTGTGCCCCGTGGGGGCATTACCATTCCTAAAGACCAGCTTTACCATTGTTGTCGCTTCTGCTGCGTTGGTGTGTGTGTGTGTGTGTGTGAGTGTGTGTGTGTGTGTGTGTGTGTGTGTGTGTGTGTGTGTGTGTGTGTGGAGAGAGAGAGAGATGCTTTTGACGCTTTGATATTTTATTGTCATTACCTGCATAGGTCTATTGAGTCACCACAAGTACCATACCACACTCTGCTTAATCCATCAAAACAAAACAAAACATGCAAACAAAGAAAAACAAAACAGCTTTTATCGAAATACGACATCCTTACAATAGGGAAGCGACAAACATTAAAAAAGAAACAAAAACAAAAACAATAAAAAGACAAAAACACCTATACTCGACCATCCATTCTATTAACGATACTGTTCAATGTCCACCTTATTATTTGGCTTACAGTCTGAACATAAGATAGTAGACATTATACATTGTTATCCCCCTCATTTACTCTGGTATTGTTCTGAATAGTAAGACTACATCTTATTCTTTGTGCTTCTACAAGAAATTTAGCTATTGACAGTATTGTGAAGTCATCATCAGACGACAAAGCAGAAACAATGTCGTGCCTTTTAGCTACATCAGACTGAAAGAACTCGCACTTATCTCTTACCCCATCGAATAATTTACATTGAAACAAGTAATGTTTTTCATCATCTACACTAAAAGCACACAAAGGGCATGGTGATTCTGTGGATGTCCCAGGCTGAAACCATCTTTAGTCGAAATCTTGCAAGGTATATTCTTTGCCACTTATCTGTGATGACTGTCAGGAATTTTTCCGTTTGAAATATACTTTTGAATGAAAAAAAACAAACTATATTTTTCTTTAGTTTCCATATCAGAATGCCAATTTTCTTTAAAAGAACAAATAAGTCTATCTTTAAATTCCGAAATAAACTGCTGTTCATTTCCAACTTCCTGGGACATCCACACAATTCCATAACCATGTTCAGACAAAATCTTTTTAACATAATAAGCCCAGTCTTCTCTACCTAAGTCCATTTGTAATAACATCATATCATAAGCCTGTTTGCACAAACATGATTGCGGAAGCTTCAGTAATTTCAACCAATATTTTATGCATTTCACAAAAGTTTTTATGTACAAAGGATATCTACCCGTTTCCCCATATAACACAGTATTGGATGAGTGAATCGGTACATTCAGAAAACGTTTTATTGCATATGTGTGCACTTTCTCCATTTGTGAGTTTGCCTTTAGCCCCCAAACTTCAGATGCATACGTAAGTACAGGTTCAATTTGTGTATCAAACATTTTCCAAAATAGATGATAATCAATAGAGTTAAGCTTTTTTAACGATTTCAGTATTTCGATTACACCCTTCTTTGCTTTCCTACAAGATTCTTCCCACGCATAGTTTAAACTTAATTTTGTTGAAAATACTATTCCCAAATACTTATATGTATTAATTACTTTAACATCCGCATTTCCATATAACCACTTTTCATGTACTGAGAGATGCCCACCCATTCTAAAAATCATAATGTTAGTTTTATCTAAATTAACTGTTAAGCCTAAGCGATGTGCTTCTTCTTTCAAAACATTTAATTGGTTTTGTAACCCCATAACAGTACCCGACAAAAGAATAACATCATCTGCGAATAATAGTAAGAATATTTCAGTAGCTCCTGGGATTAACTGAATTCAATGTTTTCCTTTTCTTGACAATTCCACCGCTAATTCATTTATGAAAGAGAGAGAGAGAGGAGAGAGAGAGAGAGAGAGAGAGAGAGAGAGAGATGGATGGTCTGATAACTGTAAGCCGTTCCGACCTGTGATTTGTTTGATTTGTCCCCGAATACAAAAGTTTTAAGGTCAGACAGTCAGTTTACTGTGCAATTGTCGTGTTTCTTTTTTCTGTGTCGTTGTCCTACACAGAATGGTTAAGACGCTCAGCTGCCAATACAGAGAGTCCGTGAGGGTGTGGGTTCGAATCCCGCTCTCGCCCTTTCTCCTAAGTTTGACTGGAAAATCAAACTGAGCGTCTAGTCTTTCGGATGTGACGATAAACCGAGGTCCCGTGTGCAGCACGCACTTGGCGCACTGAAAAAGAACCCATGGCAACGAGAGTGTTGTCCTCTGGCGAAATTACGTAAAATGAAATCCACTTTCATAGGTACACAAATATGTAAGCATGCACTCAAGGCTGACTAAGCGCGTTGGGTTATGCTGCTGGTCAGGCATCTGCTCAACAGATGTGGTGTAGCGTGTATGGATTTGTCCGAACGCAGTGACGCCTCCTTGAGAAAGTGAAACTGAAACTGATTGAACTGCAGACTTTCTGTACTGCACTGTGCGGGGCAGTACAATTAATCATTTTTTTTTTCTCGAAGGATAGCTATTGAAAAAGGGAAAAGAAAATGAAAGAAAGGAAGAAAGCAAAATTAAAACCACCTTTTTTTCTGAAAAACACTTAATCTAATGCCAAACTAACTAAAGCAACATTATATGGACAAAATCCCAAAGATATGCTATTTTCTATCACCTTCCACAGTCAAGCTCACTGACTGCCCCCCCAAACGGCGTTTGCACTCGCCTGGGTTATTCAGCAACCGATCGTCTCCGCAGCTGTACGTAGGAAGGAGTTCAAATATGAGCAATAACTAACGATTTTTTCCTCCTGGTGTTGAGCTGTTTCCTTTGTTCCACCCGGGCACACATCCCACGTGTGCTATCGATACTGTCAATATTCACCACTGTCAGCATGCTCGATCTCTCTGTCTCTCTCTCTCTCTCTGGAGACGGTCGTGTGGAAGAAGCTCCGATGTTGACAGTGTTGGAGATGGTCAGGCAGACACGTCCTCCATCCATCCCCCACAATGGCCTCACAGGGCCGTACCCACATGCCCCGCAGCTTGAACGTTAACTCACTCAGTACGGCCAGTCCTCTCTTCTCCTCTACACAGACCCCACGGATGTCCAGTGGGTGTCTCAATGACCCAACCTTTAGCTTCCGTCGTCAGAATTGTGGTATTCTTTGTCAACATTCACCTCTTCAGTATAAGAGCCGTCCGCTTGCAATATTTTGTTGATGGTAACTGGGGTGAAACGTTGTTAACGTCGTCTCTTTCGCCGTTCGTATGGAGAGAGTTAAATCGGTGAAGTGGCACCTCCCCCCCAGCCCCCCACTTCCTTCCACCACCCCACAGCGAATCGACCCCAGCGAGGAAGGGAGGTGGAGGGGGAGGAGAAGAAAAGCCCACTCCAGGGAGAGAGTGATGACAGGGAACAGCAAAGGAGTGGGTTCCCTCTTTTGTGTCTGTCTGTGGGCCGTTTTGGTGCAACAAAGTGCCCAAGATGAGTATTGTGACCGGTTCAAAGAACACAGACAGACAACACACACACATGCGCGCGTGTGGGGTGGCGGGGGGGTGGGTGTGTTGGGGGAGGGCACGTAATTATGCGCATGAGTTGTGTTTTTCTTCATCCTCTTTATTAAACTTAGTGTTTGTGGGGCTCACCGGTGTATTAGATTCTAATAATAAAGAATATATTGATGTGCTTCTTTTCATTTTTTTTTTCTTGTCTTTCAACGATTCTTCAAGGTAGTGGCGTAGTCTGCAATAAAAGCGTTTACGTTGTTTTGGTAGCCACTTTATTGCGAAGGAGGTGAAGGGGGGGTAGGAGGTAATCAGCCACACGTTTTGGGTATCAACAGAACAGGACACTGACTGGGGTGGTTCACGGGTAATAACATGTGTGGGTCTTTCTGGTTCTCCCTGTGTGTGTGTGTGTGTGTGTGTGTGTGTCCGAAGGCAGGTGGGCGTTTTGTGATTGTCAGTTTAAGGCATTGTTGTTTTGTGCCAGAATCGAAATCAAAATAGACAAAAAAATTGGTGGCATAAAAAAAAGTTTACACCCGCAAATAAGCTCTGGATGCTGCTTGTTCGTTGAACTCCAAGTGATGGTCATGTTGGGAGACTGGGGCACTTAGTTGTCCCCGTTTCGTTGAATGCAGGAGGGAGTCAAAGCGCTCGCTCCATTCTCCACTGTTTGCCGCCACTTCATCTTAATTAAGCCGCCCTCTCTTTCTTCGGCCTGTAGGTAAGTCAGTCCACGGACTGTCGTGCGGTTCCTGTTGCGAACAACCAAAGTACGTGTCCGTGTGGTTCCTGTTGCGGACAACCAAAGTACGTGTCCGTGTGGTTCCTGTTCCGGACAACCAAAGTACGTGTTCGAACGGTTCCTGTTGCGGACAACCAAAGTACGTGTCCGTGTGGTTCCTGTTGCGGACAACCAAAGTACGTGTCCGAACGGTTCCTGTTGCGGACAGCCAAAGTACGTGTCCGTGCGGTTCCTGTTGCGGACAGCAAAAGTACGTGTCCGAGCGGTTCCTGTTGCGGACAACCAAAGTACGTGTCCGAGCGGTTCCTGTTGCGGACAGCAAAAGTACGTGTCCGAGTGGTTCCTGTTGCGGACAACCAAAGTACGTGTCCGAGCGGTTCCTGTTGCGGACAGCAAAAGTACGTGTCCGAGTGGTTCCTGTTGCGGACAACCAAAGTACGTGTCCGAGCGGTTCCTGTTGCGGACAGCAAAAGTACGTGTCCGAGTGGTTCCTGTTGCGGACAACCAAAGTACGTGTCCGAGCGGTTCCTGTTGCGGACAGCAAAAGTACGTGTCCGAGTGGTTCCTGTTGCGGACAACCAAAGTACGTGTCCGAGCGGTTCCTGTTGCGGACAGCAAAAGTACGTGTCCGAGTGGTTCCTGTTGCGGACAACCAAAGTACGTGTCCGAGCGGTTCCTGTTGCGGACAGCAAAAGTACGTGTCCGAGTGGTTCCTGTTGCGGACAACCAAAGTACGTGTCTGAGCGGTTCCTGTTGCGGACAGCCAAAGTACGTGTCCGTGCGGTTCCTGTTGCGGACAACCAAAGTACGTGTCCGAGCGGTTCCTGTTGCGGACAACCAAAGTACGTGTCCGAACGGTTCCTGTTGCGGACAACCAAAGTACGTGTCCGAACGGTTCCTGTTGCGGACAACCAAAGTACGTGTCCGAACGGTTCCTGTTGCGGACAACTAAAGTACGTGTCCGAACGGTTCCTGTTGCGGTCAACCTAAGTACGTATCCGAGCGGTTCCTGTTGCGGACAGCCTAAGTACGTGTACGAGCCGAGGCAGTGGAGACATGGTTTGCAAATGATGGTCAACAAGAGATGATTTCAGAAGCAAACCATGTTTTTAGACGTGGATATGTTGTTGTTGTTTTGTTTTTTTTAATTTCTTGAGTCAGTCAGTAGGCAAGTGTAATACTGACCAATAGTCGAATTTCTTTCTGCTTTCTAGATACCATTGTGACTTGTAACTCTCTTTATCTTCTTATCTGCGTCGGCTTGTGTGTCGTCAAAGTCTGATGCTGGCGAATCTTGGTTGTATGTGGAGTGATGGCCTAGAGGTAACGCGTCCAACTTGGAAGCGAGAGAATCTGAGCGCGCTGGTTCCAATCACGGCTCAGCCGCCGATATTTTCTCCCCCCTCCACTAGACCTTGAGTGGTGGTCTGGACGCTATTCATTCGGATGAGACGATAAGCCGAGGTCCCGTGTGCAGCATGCACTTAGCGCACGTAAAAGAACCCACGGCAACATAAGGGTTGTTCCTGGCAAAATTCCGTAGAAAAATCCACTTCGATAGGAAAAACAAATTAAAAAAACTGCACGCAGGAAAAAATACAAAAAAGGGTGGCGCCGTAGTGTAGCGACTCGCTCTCCCTGGGGAGAGCAGCCCGAATTTCACACAGGGAAATCTGTTGAGATATAAAGAAATACAAATACAAAATACAAATATGTACATCTGTTAGAGGTGAAAGTAGATGAATTCCCTGCCCCTCCTTTTCGTCCTTCGTATCATTCTTTCTTACCTTCATTAGCATCCCCCTCATTCTTTTCTTTCTTCCTTCCTTCCTTTTTTTCTTCTTTCTTTCCTTTCTTGCTGATCCCCCCCCCCCGCCTTCCCTTCCTCTGTCATTCCTTCTTGTCGTCATTCCTTTTTTCACTATCTATACACCTCTCGATCTTCTTTCTTGTGATCCTTCTTTCTGCACTGTATTCCCCCTATCTTTATTCTTTATCCCTTCCTACCAAACTTCTCCTCTTCCTTCCTTCCTTCCTCCCTCATTTTCTTCCAGTAACTGACTTGTTGATACTGACCATCTCTATTATTTTCTCTTTTCTAATTTTTTCTTTCTTTCTTTCTTTCTTTCTTTTTTCTGTCTTTCTTTCTTTTCTTACGTACTTAATTCAGTACTGACTTCACCAAAAGAACAAAAAAGAACAAAAAAGTAAAATATGAGCTCTATCACCTGTCAGCACTCGGAACGAACGTAAACTCCATTGGTCAGAAAAAAAGGTCTCGTGATGACTGACAAAGTCCAGGGCAGAATCCGTAAAAGGAGGCTGAAAAAAAAAATTGTCCTGCTGAAATAAATGGCCTCAGTACGTGCGTACAGTACTTTTTTTTTTCTTTTTTTTTTGGAGTTCTTCTGCTTTTTTTTGTGCTGCTTCTTCTTCTTTTTCTGTTCTCTCTCTTTTTCTTCTTCTTCTCTCTGTGAAACGAACAGGAGGTTTTGCTGCCAAGTTTTAAAAACCTGAGCGAGCTAACCATTGTAGAGAAAGAGACAGACAGACAGACAGACAGACAGACGGGGACACACACACACACACACACACACACACACACACACACACACACACACACACACACACACACCATTTAACCATATATTTTTTTCCTTTTTCGTCGTGTCTGTTCGCCAGGTTGTTTCGTCTGTGTTATCTGTCGATGTGTGGTGTGGTGTGGTGTGGTGTGTGTGTGCGGTTGATGTTGTGTGGGGTGGGAGCTGTGTAAAGAACAGAAACTTCGATATGTAAAGAAGCATTCATATGCGTGTAGATAGGTGTGCGCGTACAGAGTGACAGAGAGAGGGGGGGGAGAGAGATAAAGAGATAGAGAGAGAGAGAGAGAAATACTCTGGAAAGCAAAAACTCTTTCCCTCTCTAGCGCTCCATTGTTATCGCGTTGTCCTCCGCAGGTCCTGTACAAAT
>JAAQRG010285638.1:0-10308 GCA_011634625.1 Babylonia areolata
TTGAAATTTTTGAAACGCTTGTTCAAACTGAACAGAAATGCTATGACCCAAATTGTTTATGGAGAAACTGGTATTTACCCAATTAGTGTGTTAGTGAAAATGAGATTAGTTCGATTTTGGACCAGCTTAGTGATATCAAGCGCAGAAAAATATTCTGGGAAAATATATTTGATATTACTTGACTTATATCGAAATGGTATTTATACTTCAAAATGGATGAGTTGTATTAGACAAATTTTAATAGAAGCAGGGTATGACTGTGTTTGGGATGCTCAATTCTTCTTGGAGAGGGAATCTTTCTGCAAGAATGTCAACATTGCTTTGAGAGATAGTTTTCAAAATCAGTGGGGACATGCTCTAGAGGTGAGTAGTAAATGTTTGTTTTATCGAAATTTCAAAAGTGGATTTGGTAGAGAAAAATATATGTCAAATGCCAGATAATTACGTTATCAGCTTCTTCAGATTTCGATGTAGTAATCATAAGCAGGAAATAGAAACAGGGAGACACAAAGGCATACCACAAGAGTTACGGCTTTGTAAGGTTTGTAACATGTCTGTGATTGGTGATGAGTTTCATTTTATAATGGAATATCCCAATTATGATCAGTTACGAAATAGATATGTTCCTAAAAAATATTTGTCTCCAAAATCGGTTTTTAATTTTTGTAATATGCTCAAAGGAGGCAAAAAAAGTCATTTTGGCTGTAAGTAAGATGATTAGATTTGCAAATGTTGCCGAGTTATACTTTTGGAGTTAAAAGACATTTGTGTTTTCTCAACTTTTATGTGACATTGTTGTGTATTTGGAAATGTTTGTTCTGGGCATCAAAAGTTTATTTTGTAGTAATCCTCCATACTCCAATAGGAGTGAAAGGATAATTAAAACTTGAAACTTGTATACCATGGGAGCTGGTGTGTGTGTGTGTTTGTGTGTGTGTTTGTGTGTGCGTATTCTGGGAGTTAAGGTATGTGTGTGTGTGTGTGTTGGGGGGATAATTGTTTACAAGTGTGAGTGTGGATTGTGAGAGCTATGTGAAAGTGTAGCTGCACAAATGTATGGATGTTATGTGTGTGTGTACGTGAGTGTATGCATGTGCGCATGCGTAAACACACCCAGTGATGCTTTATGTGTTTGTGAACTGCTCATAAGGTGTTTTCCTCTGTGTGTGTGTGTGTTCAGGGTGGGCACTGTCATGTACGTACGTTTGTTGGTTGACAGTTGGGCTTTGGTGCCTGTGAGACTGCAAATTGTTCAAAGTGCTTTATGTTTCTGTGCGTATGCATGTGTGTGTTTGTGTGTGTGCATTTGCATACTGGTGTCAGTGTTTGTGTTTTTGGTTTGTTTGTTTTTTCCATTATAGCCTCTATCAAGGCCTGATCAGTGCACTGGGTCTATGTGAAGATAAGGCACCTGATTTTTTTTTTTTTTTTTTTTTTTTTTAGAGGGCTATGACTCTCGCTGTCAGAACTTCTGCTGCCTGGACTTTGGAAGCCACTTCCACAGCTCCCTGACATATTTCTTTCTGATGCAGCTTTAGCTCAGGAATCAGGTATCGTTGTTGAAGAATTAGAGTGAGCATCCCAGTAAGGTCAGGTCTGAAAGGCTGCATTTACCCTGGGGGGCATTCCAGCAAGGTCTACAAAGATCCCAAGGTTGATTTGAACAAACGTGAATCTAAAACCGGATTGGAAAGAAAAGCTTTTTTTTTTTTTTTTTGAAAGAAAAGCTGGCTGAACAACAAAAATCAAAGACAATAAATTACGTAAAATATAATATTTTAAAGAGAAAAATGAGTAAATGAAGAGGACGATTCTGATATGTCAGCAATGATAAACTCCCTTACCCACTGGAAGATCTAAAGGCCTCAGCTATCAGTTTAAGTGGAAGGGTGCAGGGGTCGATCTGAATTAAAGCTAAAATGTCCACACCCCATTTAGCCTACTACAAATTAATGTCAACCTAATAGTGGGTGGGGGTGGTGAGTGTTTTAACTGGCCAAATTTACCACCAGGGTCACAAGCTGGCCTGGATTAACTCCCGTTGGGAAGGGGTTGGAGGTAAAATCCAACTAAAAATAGATCACTTACGACTATTCGAAGTTTACCCAAGAACTAGTCTACACAGACACCTGGGATACAATCAGTGGCAGTCTCTGTGCGTGTGTGTATGTGTGTGTTTGTGCGCATGTGTGGGTCTGTGTGTTTGTATGCGTTTGTGCATGCGCGAGGGTGTAAGTGTACACAAGTGTCAGGAGAGTTCTGTGCACGTGCGTATGTGTGTGTGTGTGAGGGGGAGTGGGAGGTGAGGAGGGGGTAGAGGATGAGGTATGTGTGTGTATGCATGCCTACACTGTGGGAGCAACGGAATATTGGAACGTGCGGGTGTGCATATATATATATATATATATCTTTGTTTATCTTTGTATATATGTGTGTGGGGGATATGGGTGTATGTGTGTGTGCTTGTACACGTAAGTGTGCCTCTGTGTGTGTGTGTGTGTGTGTGTGTGTGTGTGTGTGCCGTGGAAGCTGCGATACGTAGCCTAGAAATGAGTGTGTGAAGTGGGGTAGAGGGGGTACAGGGTAATGTGTGTGTGTGTGTGTTGGGGCTCATGTACGTTTATGTGTATTTGACTGTGCTTTCATATTTGTGAAACTGCATGTTTGGTGCATATCTGTTATGCATATGTGTGTGAATGTGTGTCTGGTGCTTTCATATTTGTGAAACTGCATGTTTGGTGCATATCTGTTATGCATATGTGTGTGAATGTGTGTCTGTTTTTTGTTGTTGTTTTTTTGTTTTTTGGGTTTTTTGTTGTTGTTTTTTTGGGGGGGTTGTTTTTTTGTTTTTTTTGTTTTTGTTTTGTTTTTGTTGTTGTTGTTTTTTTGTTTTGTTTTTTTACATCTATTTGCTTATTTATTTTCTTTCTTTTTTTCTTTCTTTCTTTATTCTATTTTCATTATTATTCTTATTATTTATTTATTTATTTGTTTATTTATTTTTTAATTATATTATTATTATTTAGTTATTTAATTGTTTATTTATTTTATTTATTTTATTTTATTTCATTTCATTTTATTTTAATTAATTTATTTTTTTTTTTTTTAAATTTTTTTTCAAGGCCTGACAAAGCGCGTTGCGTTACACTGCTGGTCAGGCATCTGCTTGGCAGAAGTGGTGTAGCGTATATGGATTTGTCAGAACGCAGTGACGCCTCCTTGAGCTACTGAAACTGAAACTGAAACCAGGGATAATCTAGTTATACAGATTTGACCCCAGGGTAAAAACCATCATGGAACAAATAGGCTGCTACACCGGGAGTAGACACTGAAATGGGCAGGTCCCATTTCCTTCTTGTTCCGCCAGAGTTTATTGTTTTATCAGTGATTACACTATCAGTAATTTACCTAACATTGTCAAATAACCATGTTCACCCCAACCCTTAAAAGGGCTCTGTGACCTGGAGGTGTAGTTGTCTTCACTGAAGACATGCTCCTGCCATGTAGAAAAGAAGATTCCCTGTCTAATCCAAAATCACTAACACAATTTTGTTATCCTCCGCAGTCGGACATTAGCTTTGAATGGCTGCCACTGCCTGCATGCTGGAGGAAATGTTGAAAAAAAAGGGAAGAAAAAGAAAAAAAAAACCAACAACTACTGTTCAATGTGCAGAAGCCACACAACTCGGAGTTTATTCCAACATGACAGACTCAATTGTGGCCATATGTCACGATGTACAGTTCAGCAGTAAACAAATCAACTTCAGGCCTGATGAGAAGAGTGGTGACAGGATCCTGAGCCAGGTTTAAACATTCAAGAATCTGAAGCAGACGCTTAAAGACGAAACATGAGAAGTCCTGCCTTTTCTCGATCTATGCTGTTGTTGGTGGTAATCCCACTTCAAGGTTGTTCGGGCTTGGAAAATCGGTGGCCTTGAGAAAAATGATCAACCATTATCTCCGAAAGCTTGGACACCGACTCTTCTGCTCAGCTGAAAATGTTCAAGAAGACATTTTTAGAGCTGGGGAGATGGTTTTGATCTGTCTCTCAGATCCACTTGCCCATCTCGATTGCTGTGGAGAGTTTTGTGAAAGTTTATTCACAGTGTTGTAGCCGGAGCTCTGCAGACGTGATAGACTTGAATGTTCCCCGTCATGATGCTCATGCAAACTGCATGTCCTTTATTTCCAGCAGACAGAGGACATTTTAGGCCCGCATGTACTTCCTGATGTGCATGACCTGTGTGACACGGGCCTACAGTAACGTGTTGGTTTGCCTGTTCTATATTGATATATGGTTTGTTTGTTTTTATGGTGACGTCAAATGACAGCCGCGCAAGCCAACCCATTTGCATTGTTTCCGACATCATAATTTGGCTTCTAACGGAGATTAGAAAAGAGAGATAAACCACTCGCGGCAGGCCCCTTCTTACTGTCTATAACAGTGCTGAAGCCGTTTTGGGGCACACACGCAGTGCGGAAGGGTGGGGGTAAATCACCCTCTCCTTCCCCACCTGAAGGAAACTGGTCGGTTCGACGGTTCAGCTGCAGGAAAGCGAAAGTTAAGTTACGCCTGGAATTTCCCACGTGTAGTAAGATTCGCTGTATATACAATGAAAACCGATTCATTTTTGCTTTGGTTTTTAGCACGTTTGCATCTGCTTGAATGTAGATAATATAAAAAGAAAATAAAGCAGCTCCCCCCACCACCAACTCCCCCCCCCCTCCCCCAGCGCAATGTTGCACATGAGAGAGACAGTTATAAATTATTGAACTGCGTTTTCGTAACGCTACTTTTTCTTCACACTTTCTGGTTTACATCACCATTTCTTCAACAACAAAAATATATATATATCAAAACATAAAACACATATTCAGCTCTGTCTCTCTTCTAACATCTGTCTATACATACATACATGAATACATACATACATAATTTCATATAGATCTATCAGTATGTAAATCTAAATCTATCTATATGTACATAATCATATATATAATTCATATATATATGAACGCTTCATGTTGCCCGAGCAGACCGTTGTATTGTGCTCTATCTCTCTCTCTAAGTCTCTGTCTCTGTCTCTCTCTCTCTCGGGAGTTTTACATGGCTGTTAAAAGCATCTACGATTCTGTACTTGTATGTGTTCGTGACAAAGGTATTTATTCAGACTTTTTTTCAGTGTCCAAGAGGGGTTAAACAAGGTTGTATGCCAAGCACACAGCTGTTTTCCTTTTTCATCGGTGAATTGGCAGTGGAGTTATCAAAGAAGGGGAGATATGGAATACAAATGATACCTGGCGCAACAGATTTGCTCTTAATGCTATTTGCTGATGATGTTGTTCTCTTGTCTGACACACCCATAGGGTTACAAAATCAATTAAATGCCCTTAAGCAAGAAACAGACAGACTACAACAAACAGTGAATCTCGTTAAGACCAATATTATAGTTTTCCGCAATGGAGGTCATCTTTCGACTCGTGAAAAATGGTGCTGTGGTGATAGGGAAATAAAAGTAACCAATACATATAAATATTTAGGAATGTTATTCACAACAAAATTGAGTTTGACATCTGCGTGGGATGAAGCAAACAGAAAAGGGAAAAAAGGTGTAATCCAAATTATAAAATCACTCAGGAGACTGCGTTCGACTGACGCTTTCCTTTTGTTTGGGCGGGGCAAAGGCAGCTCATGAATAATGAATGCGTGTCGTGGCGCAGGCTGCCTGGCTTCAGCAATTTCTGCAAGTGGTTTATCTCTCTTTTCTAATCTCCGCTTACACTCAGTGACTTGCACTTTCATAGATAAGTGGGAACAAAGGGAAGAAAAATTACTTCCTTGCAATAAAATCCAAAAGCAGAAGAGATGGGAAATATAGCATTAGAAAAGGGGGAAAATAGAATAAATTTTGAAAACCTTTTTGTTGTCAGAATTGTGTTATTCCCAACAAATTATCATTTTAGGCCACGCCAAAACTGGTATTAGCAAACTATTTACTCAGTCTGTAATGGATGATATTTGTTCAATTTTCTGATTTAGGTGGAAGTGGTGATGCATCAGTTTTGCATAGTGATATATTTGGATGGAATGTATCAAATATGTTTGACTGGTTATGGTATGGAATAGATCTTACAAGATCAGTTTATGAAATGACCTGTATAGCTGACTGGATGTAGCTAACAATCATTATAACAATAAACACACACACACACACACACACACACACACACACACACACACACACACACACACTCAAATCACTTACTCACGAGACAAGCAAGGTTGATTTCTGTATTCCATAATTGCTGCAAAAAATTTCTTTACACAGAATTGCAGACTTTATTTTGTGAATAGTATGTGAGGTCTGAACATCCATACTGGTAAAGTGCATCTCTTAGAGGCCTCTGTCAAACTGAAAGAATGGGACTGCAATATAAAATTCCTTTTTTGAGTGTTCTAAGATTTTTTATTATTTTATTTCACTGTAACGGTTTCAGAACTGACAGTGCAAAATGATACTAAAGTATGAAAATATGATATGATTTGTATTGTTTAAAAGGTGGTCAGGGGTCGGGGTAGAAGGTGAAGAAGGAAGAAGGGGTAGAGTAGGATAACATGCAGAGGACAGGTGCACAATCCACTGTCTCCTCGTACCACAGCAGTGTCTTTTAGTAAGACAAATTGAGGTGTTTATTTCTCTAACTTAAACACAGCACTTAGCAGCACATCCTAACTTAGCAGTTAGCATTTAGCAGCACACAGCACACCTGGAACATACACAATATCAAAACCCAAGTTTAATCAATACCCAATCATATGCTAGACATCATTGCATTGATGAAACAGAAACATCATTATGTTGTCTGAACAAGTAAACAACTCCACAGATCACCGTTCTCCATTCTGACTCTCAATGTCTAGCTGTGCACAGTCTTATCAAAGAGATCTATGTAAAGATGTAAAACAAGCTTCATTTAGCTTACTATCAACAATCAGTGACACATTAGGTAATGTGCACCAAATATATGACTGACAAATACTAACTCCCAGTCTTTAACTCCTGTCAAACCACCATAGAATAACAGCTGTCGCACCAAGTATGTGGCAGACAATTACAAACTCCCAATGTTTAACTCCTGTTAAACCACCATACAATAACAGCTGTTTCCATTAAGACTGAACAAATCTGTACCTTTGTCTCTGCAAAGTATCTCACTGGTAAAATTATTACATGGAATCATATAGTTACCAAGTAATTTGGTAAATATATAGCAACCTGTGTGCACTAACATAGGACTGCCTCTCAGTGGTCTCAAATCTTATTAAACACATACATCTATGTGTTACCCCACTGGCATATAACATATGGCTACAGCACATGGTAATCACACTAACAAGTCACACATGTTCCCCTCTATGTTAGATATCACCCATGTGCACGCACATGGAAAGCATGAACATACAGTTAGCCTGTAGATTTGTTCACCTTGAATATAACCATCACCACCTAACATACAAAATAGGTATGTCATACCTCAAAGGGGGCGGGGGGTCGGGGGTGTAGAGATACCCAAATACCCTAAACCAGTACTCCATTTAGTCATGTATTGACTACATTGTGTATTTTAACCACTTTTCCCTCAGTCACTAGCCTCAAATACAATTAAGCCATACAATTAAGCCTATGCTCTCTCACAAGTCATGGCATCTGCATTAACACATTCCAGTTACATTAACTGTGAAATACCACATCAGCTAAAAAGGATCCCTCAACGCTCTTGTGACACAACATCACAATTCTACAAACTCCAAACTGTTTCCAAAAACCATAAAGTAAATTGCCAACAAACCAAATTACCAGTACAAGCATTACTCACAACCCCAAACGTTTCAGGGTTCACTTTATATTCAAGTTTGCGGAACACAATCCCACTGAGCCAGTGTGTTAGTCACAGAATCCAAATGTACCATAAATCAAGCATTCAACTAAGTCTGAAAAATAGATGCTAGTTTGACACTCACAGCCCCCATGGTACTGTATTGTCAGTCTGGCTCTCTCTTCACAAGCTGGCGCCGTATGCAAACTATCTTCCGACCCAGAGCATTTCCAACTGGCTGAAGTTAACAGACCAAGCTGGGACCAACAGTGCTAGATTTGCACATTCAGCACTTTTCTCACAGAACCCTGCATTGCCAAGGAGAAGGGGAGGGGAGGGAGGGGGGTGATGAAATGAGGAAGGGAAGGAGGAGGAAAGATCGCCCAGCCCTGATTCTGTTCTAAACAGCTCATGATAAACACACCACACCATGTGGTGACCATTGTATTGAGGCAGATGCCACCCTGCCAGAGATGGACATGGGGGGTAAGGAGGAGGGTTGGGGGGGGGGACGGGGTTGAGGGTGATGGAAGTGGAAGGGAAAAGGGCAGGGGAGTGTAAAGGAAGAGAATGGTCAGAGGAGATACCATCTTTGCTTAGTATTTTTGATAACTTGCTCCATCTGCACTTGGCCAAGGGAAGGGGGGGGAGGAGGGAGGGAGGTTGGTGGGAGGTGGTGGTGGGGATAGATGTCATAGAAGGGGGGTGGGGGGAGAAGAGTAGGGAGGTAGGAAGGAGGGGTCCATCAGTGAGCAGTGTGTCTGAGAAAATCCCACGCTTCCACCATAGGCGCCTGACACACTATAACAACAGATATTTGCCATGTTTTTAGGTTTTGAAACTGAAAGCATAATTAAGTTTTCCACACACACACACATACATACACACACAGAGCATCAAGCCCATCTAGAAGCTGAGACCCACTAGGATTTGCCCATGTTACATGGGGACAGTGGATGCAACCCTTCAGTCCACGCTGGGCTACTCACCCAGCTGAGTCTGACTTGTTCCCCACTTGACAAGAGACAAGTAGACACACTGGCCCATGTTCTACTTGGGAAAGCCCAAGTATTGAGAACCCAATGGTTTTCAGTTGAGCCATGACACTTTCTTAATTTGAGTCGTGGGCTTTATTTAAACATTGTTTTCGATATTAGACACTTCAGGGTTATGTGTGCATGGATGTGAATGTGCCATTACAATCACAAAATGATGATTACAGTAATATTCTTACACGTAGGCTTTTGTCAGTTGTGAGTTGATCCTTAGTTCTGGCTAAAACCCATCCTAAGGCATCATAGCAATTACGTGGCCGCATAATGACTGAGTGGAGCTTGAGCAGTGATGATGGGGATGTTTCTTTTCATTTTGTTTAGATGATTGCGCTGTTGTTTTGTATTTTCTGGTGCACTGAGCTTGCACTTGAATAACTTGACTTTTTAAATTGTATACTATTATTCTGCGTGCACTGACCATAAGTTGGCAGGTCTGTTTGATGTGTCTGTCGTTTGTGGGGACCACAAAATCATTGGCAGGGAAGAACGTGACCGGAGAGGACAATAAACTGCAACAGGAATGCCCGTTGTTGTTGTTGCTGTTTTTACCATACTGAACTGAGTGGAAGGGCTAAGTTATCTCCCTTTGACCACTTAGTTATTACCTCTGAGCTATCGGGGACCCAATTGAATACTATCTTATGTCCAGAACTAATTAATGAGGGGTTGTAAGCGTTCTTTGTTAATTTTTCCGGCATTAGAAGTGTATGAATATCTTTCTTTATTCTTGTATACCAACCTAATTTGGACTAGTTGGTAAGATTTTTTTTTTTTTTTTGCTTTAGGTTACAGTTTCAGAACATTTTGATGTTTATCATTTTATGAACAATAGTATTGTTGGGACTGAATCTGAGGGTACTACAGTGTGTTAAGGAAGGAAGGAAATAGTACTTTTGGCATTTTCTAAGAGCTCCGGGTCACTTTGGCTCCAACCACTGAAGAGACAACATCACAGAGCAAGCAGGTGCTGTGTAAAAGGGGAGAGACTGGGTGACTTAGGTTCACTAGTTCAATGTGTGTGTGAGGCTGACAGGCAGCGGGTACGGGCGCCTGTCGGAACATCTTAGTCCTGAGGTTTAAGTATTGGTATGAAATTGAATAAAGAATTGAATGGAGTATTGGACGCGAGTGTGGTACGAGTCTACATGGGTGCATGGTACAACAAACCTTCACACCTCGTCCCGGCCCCAACATATCATTCAATACTCCCCCGCGTCGATACTCAGTCGCCCATGTGTATGTGTGTGTGTGTGTGTGTGTGTGTGTGTGTGTGTGTGTGTGTGTGTGTGTGTGTGTGTGTGTTGTGTGTGCGTGCGTGTGTGTTAGATAACTTATAATTGGTGACATTTTGTGTAAAAAATGAGATTAAAATATT
>JAAQRG010285646.1:0-10259 GCA_011634625.1 Babylonia areolata
ACCAGTTATCACAACCACCACCACCATCACCACCACCACCACCATCATCACCACCACAATCATCACCACCACCACCACCACCACCACCACCACCATCATCATCATTACCACCACCACCACCATCATTACCACCATCATCACCACCATCATTACCACCATCATCATCACCATCATCACCACCATCATTACCACCATCATCACCATCATCATCATTACCACCACCACCACCACCACCACCACCAGCAGTCATCACCACCACCACCATCACCACCACCACCACCACCACCATCACCACCACCACCTGTCACCACACCACACAGCAGGATGGTGAGAAGAAAGCTGACAGTGACTGACCCGTTTGGCTGCAGCCACTGAGTCAAACAGACGACATTCCTTCAGACAGTCCAGTAACACATTGGCCATGGTCAGCATGCGCTCCGTCAGCCGTTCTGTAACACACACACACACACACACACACACATACACAAACACACACTCACACACACAAGTATACACTCACACACACACACACACACACACTCACACATGCATATACACAACATACACTCACATACACACACACATACAAACACACGTACAATCACACACACACACACACACATGCACACACACAAACCTTATGGTAAAAAGAGCTTCAACAGAAGAACTTAGAAACCAATGATATACATATAAGAATAGTACACACACACACACACACACACACACACACACACACACACACACACACACACACCACACACACTCATGCTCTCACTCAGTCTCCATGAAGTAATAAAATATATGATACCACAGAAAAGAACACAATACAATATAAAACAATACAGTATACTACAATATTTATAGTACCATACAGTCCCTTGCAGTACAACACAGTACAACACAACACAACACTGACTGTTAGTGATGGAGCTGGCCATGTGCCTTACAACACAACACACCACAACACTGTTAGCGATGGGCTTGGCCATGTGTCTTACAACACACCACAACACAACACTAACTGTTAGTGATGGAGTTGGCCATGTGTCTTACAACACACCACACCACATCACTCTTAGTGATGGGGTTGGCCATGTGTCTTACAACACAACACAGCCACTGACCATTAGTGATGGGGTTGGCCATGTGTCTTACAACACAACACAGCCACCGACCATTAGTGATGGGGTTGGCCATGTGTCTTACAGCACAACACTGACTGTTAGTGATGGGGTTGGCCATGTGTCTTACAACACAACACTGACTGTTAGTGATGGGGTTGGCCATGTGTCTTACAACACAACACTGACTGTTAGTGATGGGGTTGGCCATGTGTCTTACAACATGACACAACACTGACTGTTAGTGATGGGGTTGGCCAGGTGTCTTACAACATGACACAACACTGACTGTTAGTGATGGGGTTGGCCATGTGTCTTACAACATGACACAACACTGACTGTTAGTGATGGGGTTGGCCATGTGTCTTACAACATGACACAACACTGACTGTTAGTGATGGGGTTGGCCATGTGTCTTACAACATGACACAACACTGACTGTTAGTGATGGGGTTGGCCAGGTGTCTTACAACATGACACAACACTGACTGTTAGTGATGGGGTTGGCCATGTGTCTTACAACATGACACAACACTGACTGTTAGTGATGGGGTTGGCCATGTGTCTTACAACACGACACAACACTGACTGTTAGTGATGGGGCTGGCCATGTGCCTTACAACACAACACACCACAACACTGTTAGTGATGGGCTTGGCCATGTGTCTTACAACACAACACAACACTGACTGTCAGTGATGGGGTTGGCCATGTGTCTTACAACACAACACACCACAGCCACTGACCATTAGTGATGGGGTTGGCCATGTGTCTTCGCTGGTCCAGCATGCCTTCCACAATGCTGCACTGAATGGGGGGCATGTCTGCAGCAATGTCACCAGCATCAGCCTTCACCACCGCTGTCTGGCCGTCTTCACCAGCGCCTGTGTGTCCCTGCAGCTCAGCGTCTTTGTCCAGAGCAGTGTGCGCCTCTGCCCCGTGTGCCTGTGAGTTCTGATCTGCTGCATCCGCTGTGGCCGGTGCCGTGACGGGGTGAGTCACACCTGTCCCGTCCCCTGACCTGTCACCTTTCACCTCCCCCCCCTCCTCCTCCTCTCTTCCCTGCTGCTGGTGAGGCGTTGTGCCTTGAGGTGTTGTGCCGTGAGGTGTTGTGCCGTGAGGGCCGTGTGGTCCTGTTGTCTCTGTCTGCTGGCTGCACGTTTCACCTTCCTCACCCTCCCTCTCCTGGTCGTGGCTGCCACACTCTGCGCACAGCATTGGTTCTGCTCATTGAGTCAGGTGGGAGTCACAACACACTGTTTGTCCTGCTCATTGAGTCAGGTGGATTCACAACACACTGTTCAACACATTGAGTCAGGTGGATTCACAACACACTGTTCAACACATTGAGTCAGGTGAATTCACAACACACTGTTCAACACATTGAGTCAGGTGGCGTCACAACACACTGTTCAACACATTGAGTCAGGTGGATTCACAACACATTGTTCTGCAAATTGAGTCATATGAATTCACAACACATTGTTCAACACATTTAGTCAGGTGGATTCACAACACACTGTTTGTTCTGCTCATTGAGTCAGGTGGATTCACAACACACTGTTCAACACATTGAGTCAGGTGGATTCACAACACACTGTTTGTTCTGCTCATTGAGTCAGGTGGATTCACAACACACTGTTCAACACATTGAGTCAGGTGGATTCCCAACACACTGTTCAACACACTGAGTCAGGTGGATTCATAACACACTGTTTGTTCTGCTCATAGAGTCAGGTGATTTCACAACATACTGCTCATTGTGTCATATGGATTCCCAACACACTGTTCAACACATTGAGTCAGGTGGAGTCACAACACACTGTTTGTTCTGCTCATGGATTCACAACATTCTTCTGTCAACAATCTTCTGGTTTTTTTCCATGGTGCAGGAAAAAGTATTTTGTCACACTGTCTTAAAACCATCATCACCACATACCACTGCTATGCTGATTTAAGCTGTGTTGCACTGCATTGTGTTGTGTTGTGATGTGCTGTGCTGTGTTGTGCTATTGTGCTGCATTGTGCTCACTACTCACCAGTGCTACGTTGTGTTGTCTTCTGTTGGAACTCTGTCAGTGCTTCCCCAAAGGACTTGGAGCTGGCTTCCAGGAACGGCTTGGCAATGTATCTGAGAGCAACATGACACACCAACACTTTATTCAGTGATGTAGGTAACAGCTCAACGCTGCCAAGACGCAATACTTCATACACACTATACCTCAACATTGTCATGACACAACACTTCATACAAACTATACATCAACACTGTCATGACACATCACTTCATATAAACTACACATCAACACTGTCATGACACATCACTTCATATAAACTACACATCAACACTGTCATGACACATCACTTCATACACACTACACATCAACACTGTCATGACACATCACTTCATATAAACTACACATCAACACTGTCATGACACATCACTTCATACACACTACACATCAACACTGTCATGACACATCACTTCATATAAACTACACATCAACACTGTCATGACACATCACTTCATACAAACTACACATCAACACTGTCATGACACAAAACCTCAACACTTTGTCATGACACAACACCTCAACACTCTGTCATGACACAACACCTCAACACTTTGTCATGACACAACACTTCACACAAACTATACATCAACACTCTGTCATGACACAACACTTCATACACACTATACATCAACACACTGTCATGACACAACACTTCATACACACTTTCCATCAACACTGTCATAACACAACACTTTATACACACTACACCTGAACACTGTCATGACAAAAAACTTCATATACACTACACATAAACACTAACATGACACAACACTTCATACACACTACACCTCGACACTTTAACATGACATAACACTGCCCCAATAAACACACACAGAATGGTACACAGAACACTGCACTGGCCAAATAGATACACAGAACACTGTCCCAATAAACACACAGAACACTGCCCCAATAAATACACATAACACCGCCCCAATAAACACACAGAACGCTAAATAGAACACTGGCCCAATGTATACACAGAACACTGTCCCAATAAACACACACAATGCTACACAGAACACTGGCCCAATAAACGCACAGAACACTGCCCCAACCAGCACAGACAGACACTGAGACAGACATGGCCAGTGAGTCAAGGCAGAACTCAAACAGAGAAGCGATGGACACACAGACAGACAGATATGATCTGAGAGTGAAGGCAGGACTCACAGAGAAGCAGTGGACAGACAAACAGACACACAGACAGACAGACATGGCCAGAGAGTGAAGGCAGGACTCACACAGAGAAGCAGTGGACAGACAGACAGACACACAGACAGACAGACAGACAGACATGGCCAGAGAGTGAAGAAGGCAGAACTCACACAGAGAAGCGGTGGACGCCCTGTGACTTGAGCAAACCCTTCATGCGGCCCTGACGCAGCAGAACGTTGACAGCGTTACGCACCATGCGGTACGTCTGGCGCACCTCCACCATCAGCTGGCTGGCCTTGATGCCCCCCACTCCCGCCCTCCACACCACCTGGTAGATCTTCTCCAGCAGCTCCTGCCCACCAGCCCAGCTGTCTGCACACAGTGACACCTGTCTGTAAAACCACTGTCTGCACACTGTGACACCTGTCTGTAAAACCACTGTCTGCACACTGTGACACCTGTCTGTTATACCACTGTCTGTTATACTGTCTATACACAGTGACGCCTGTCTGTTATACCACTGTCTGTTATACCACTGTCTGTACACAGTGACGCCTGTCTGTTATACCACTGTCTGTTATACCACTGTCTGTACACAGTGACGCCTGTCTGTTATACCACTGTCTGTTATACTGTCTGCACACAGTGATACCTGTCTGTTATACCACTGTCTGTTATACTGTCTGCACACAGTGATACCTGTCTGTTATACCACTGTCTGTTATACTGTCTGCACACAGTGATACCTGTCTGTTATACCACTGTCTGCACACAGTGACCTGTCTGTTATACCACTGTCTGCACACAGTGACACCTGTCTACACACACAGTAGTACAGACACTGAGAACAGACACGGAAATACAGACACAGAGAACAGAGACAACAGACACAGAAGTACAAACACAGAGGGGTATAGACACACAGACAAGTACAGACACAAAGAACCTACACAGAGTACAGACACAGAGGGGTATAGACACAAAGAAGTACAGACACAATATACAGACATAGAGGGGTATACACACAGACAAACAGAGAAGTGGAGACACAGAGTACAGACATAAAATACAGACACAGACAGGTATACACACAGAGGAGTACAGACACAAACAGAGACATAGAGAAGAAGACACAGAGGGGTACAGACACAGAGAAACACAGACATAGAGAAGAAGACACAGAGGGGTACAGACATAGAGAAACACAGACACAGAGAAGAAGACACAGAGGGGTACAGACACAGAGGGGTACAGCAACAGAGAAACACAGCATAGAGAAGAAGACACAGAGGGGTACAGACACAGAGAAGAAGACACAGAGGGGTACAGACACAGAGAAGAAGACACAGAGGGGTACAGACACAAACACAGACATAGAGAAGAAGACACAGAGGGGTACAGACACAGAGAAGAAGACACAGAGGGGTACAGACACAAACACAGACATAGAGAAGAAGACACAGAGGGGTACAGACACAGAAAAGCAGAGACTCAGGAGATAGACAAGAGTAGGGAAATTGGTGCCAGCCACTGACCATCACTCCACACGCGGGCAATGCTCTTCGCACACTCCTCTTCAGTGTCACCTGTTTCCTCCTCTTCCTCCTCCTCCTCTTCCTCCTCCTCCTCTCTGTAGTCAGCTGTCAGCATGATGACGCTCACACGCTTCTCCGCTCCACTCTTCTCCCTGTTCACACACACACTGAAGAGTCCCTGGTTCACACACACACACTGACATGTGTCCCTGGTTCACACACACACACTGAAGTGTCCCTTGTTCACACACACACACTGACGTGTCCCTTGTTCACACACACACACTGACATGTCCCTTGTTCACACACACACACACTGACGTGTCCCTTGTTCACACACACACACACTGACGTGTCCCTTGTTCACACACACACACTGACATGTCCCTTGTTCACACACACACACACACACACTGACGTGTCCCTTGTTCACACACACACACACTGACGTGTCCCTTGTTCACACACACACACTGACATGTCCCTTGTTCACACACACACACACTGACGTGTCCCTTGTTCACACACACACACTGACATGTCCCTTGTTCACACACACACACACTGACATGTCCCTTGTTCACACACACACACACTGACGTGTCCCTTGTTCACACACACACACTGACGTGTCCCTTGTTCACACACACACACACACACTGACGTGTCCCTTGTTCACACACACACACACTGACGTGTCCCTTGTTCACACACACACACACACACTGACGTGTCCCTTGTTCACACACACACACACTGACATGTCCCTTGTTCACACACACACACACTGACGTGTCCCTTGTTCACACACACACACTGACATGTCCCTTGTTCACACACACACACACACTGACGTGTCCCTTGTTCACACACACACACTGACATGTCCCTGGTTCACACACACATTGACATGTGTCCCTGATTCACACACACATATTGACGTGTCCCTTTTCCACACACACACACTGACATGAGTCCCTGGTTCACACACATATTGACATGTGTCCCTGGTTCACACACACATTGACATGTGTCCCTGGTTCACAACACACACTGACGTGTCCCTTGTTCACACACATTGACATGTGTCCCTGGTTCACACACACACACACACACACTGACATGTGTCCCTGGTTCACACACATTGACATGTGTCCCTGGTTCACACACACACACACACACACTGACATGTCCCTGGTTCACACACACCGACATGTGTCCCTGGTTCACAACACACACTGACATGTGTCCCTGGTTCACAACACACACTGGGATGTGTCCCTGGTTCACACACACACACACACACACACTGACATGTGTCCCTGGTTCACAACACACGCTGACATGTGTCCCTGGTTCACACACACTGACATGTGTCCCTGGTTCACACACATTGACATGTGTCCCTGGTTCACACGCACACACACTGACATGTGTCCCTGGTTCACACACACATATTGACATGTGTCCCTGGTTTAAACACACACATTAACATGTGTCCCTGGTTCACACACACTGACATGTGTCCCTGGTTCACACACACACACATTAACATGTGTCCCTGGTTCACACAGTATCATGTATTGTAAGTGATTAAATGACAAGACATACCATGCACAGCTGGACTGAACCAGACATTGGAAGACAGACTGACAGAGAGACAGACAGACAGTTTATTCTCATTTGGACTAGTCAGGGGCAGGGGTGTCAGGTTGAAGACAGACAGACAGACAGCTAACACTGACTTGGACCGGTCTGTGGCGGGGGTGTCAGGTTGCAGGTGGTTGGCGGGGATGCTCGTCACACACAGGTTGTCCTTGGCGTGGCTCAGCACGCACTTGTACAGCCACTTCCTTTGTAGGTGCTGTGCATCATACAGTGACAGTGAGTGAGTGAGTGAGTGAGTGTGTGTGTGTCTGTGTGTGTGTGTGTGTGACATGTCCCCGAGGACAGACAGGTGACTTACAAACATGTCCCTGACGACAGACAGGTGACTTACAAACATGTCCCTGACGACAGAAAGGTGACTTATGAACATGTCACTGATGACAGACAGGTGTCTTACAAATATGTCTCTGATGACAGACAGGTGACTTACAAACATGTCCCTAGCGACAGACAGGTGACTTACAAACATGTCCCTAACGACAGACAGGTGACTTACAAACATCTCCCTGATGACAGAGAGATGTCTTACAAACATGTCTCTGATGACAGACAGGTGACTTACAAACATGTCCATGATGACAGACAGGTGACTTACAAACATCTCCCTGATGACAGACAGGTGACTTACAAACATGTCCCTGATGACAGACAGGTGACTTACAAACATCTCCCTGATGACAGACAGGTGACTTAAAACATCTCCCTGATGACAGACAGGTGTCTTACAAACATGTCCCTGATGACAGACAGGTGTCTTACAAACATGTCTCTGTCATGGTGACTTACAAACATGTCTCTGATGACAGACAGGTGACTTACACACATCTCCCTGATGACAGACAGGTGACTTACAAACATGTCCCTGATGACAGACAGGTGACTTACAAACATGTCCCTGATGACAGACAGGTGACTTACAAACATGTCTCTGTCATGGTGACTTACAAACATGTCTCTGATGACAGACAGGTGACTTACAAACATGTCCGTAATGACAGACAGGTGACTTACAAACATGTCCATGATGACAGACAGGTGACTTACAAACATGTCCATGATGACAGACAGGTGACTTACAAACATGTCCCTGATGACAGACAGGTGACTTACAAACATGTCCCTGATGACAGACAGGTGACTTACAAACATGTCTCTGTCATGGTGACTTACAAACATGTCCTTGATGACAGACAGGTGACTTACAAACATGTCCCTGATGACAGACAGGTGACTTACAAACATGTCTCTGTCATGGTGACTTACAAACATGTCTCTGATGACAGACAGGTGACTTACAAACATGTCCGTAATGACAGACAGGTGACTTACAAACATGTCCATGATGACAGACAGGTGACTTACAAACATGTCCATGATGACAGACAGGTGACTTACAAACATGTCCCTGATGACAGACAGGTGACTTACAAACATGTCCCTGATGACAGACAGGTGACTTACAAACATGTCTCTGTCATGGTGACTTACAAACATGTCCTTGATGACAGACAGGTGACTTACAACATCTCCCTGATGACAGACAGGTGACTTACAAACATGTCCCTGACAGACAGGTGACTTACAAACATGTCCTGATGACAGACAGGAGTGACTTACAAACATGTCTCTGTCATGGTGACTTACAAACATGTCCATGATGACGGACAGGTGACTTACAAACATGTCTCTGATGACAGACAGGTGACTTACAAACATGTCCCTAACGACAGACAGGTGACTTACAAACATGTCCATGATGACGGACAGGTGACTTACAAACATGTCCCTAACGACAGACAGGTGACTTACAAACATGTCCATGATGACGGACAGGTGACTTACAAACATCTCCCTGATGACAGACAGGTGACTTACAAACATGTCTCTGTCATGGTGACTTACAAACATGTCTCTGATGACAGACAGGTGACTTACAAACATCTCCCTGATGACAGACAGGTGACTTACAAACATGTCTCTGTCATGGTGACTTACAAACATGTCTCTGATGACAGACAGGTGACTTACAAACATCTCCCTGATGACAGACAGGTGACTTACAAACATGTCTCTGTCATGGTGACTTACAAACATGTCTCTGATGACAGACAGGTGACTTACAAACATCTCCCTGATGACAGACAGGTGACTTACAAACATGTCTCTGTCATGGTGACTTACAAACATGTCTCTGATGACAGACAGGTGACTTACAAACATCTCCCTGATGACAGACAGGTGACTTACAAACATGTCTCTGTCATGGTGACTTACAAACATGTCTCTGATGACAGACAGGTGACTTACAAACATCTCCCTGATGACAGACAGGTGACTTACAAACATGTCTCTGTCATGGTGACTTACAAACATGTCTCTGATGACAGACAGGTGACTTACAAACATCTCCCTAACGACAGACAGGTGACTTACAAACATGTCCCTAACGACAGAAAGGAGACTTTTAAACATGTCCCTAATGACAGACAGGTGACTTACAAACATGTCCATGATGACAGACAGGTGACTTACAAAGATGTCCCTGATGACAGACAGGTGACTTACAAACATGTCCCTAACGAAAGACAGGTGACTTACAAACATGTCCATGATGACGGACAGGTGACTTACAAACATGTCCCTAACGACAGACAGGTGACTTACAAACATGTCCCTAACGACAGACAGGTGACTTACAAACA
>JAAQRG010285647.1:0-10293 GCA_011634625.1 Babylonia areolata
ACGTCAGAACCGACCAACATCTCGTGTGACATGACGTCATCTGGGTGCAAAACGCCAGAAGTTTGCAACATCTCATGCTATGACGTTATCACGGTCTGGACGCCATCCAGTGATGACGTCAGGGTCTGAAAGTCAGGAGTGTCTCGTATGCCCTGATGTCATCAAGGTATGAACGTCAGATGTGTCTCGTATGCCATGGCGTCATTACTGTGTGAACGTCAGAAGTGTATCGTATGCCATGACGTCATCATTGTATGAACGTCAGAAGTGTCTCGTATGCCATGACGTCACTATTGTATGAACGCCAGAAGTGTCTCGTATGCCATGGCGTCATTATTGTATAAACGTCAGAAGTGTCTCGTATGCCATGACGTCGTCATTGTATGAACGTCAGAAGGGTCTCGTCTGTCATGACGTCATCATTGTATGACCGTCAGAAGTATCTCGGATATAAAGAGACAGAGACAGAGAGATAGATAGACAGACAGACAGAATCTCGTAGCAGACAGAGACAAGACTGAAAAAAAGTCATCAAGACATGGCAGTGAAAACGATATCCCTTGAAATGGAAACTTTACGACGTTCGGTTTTTCCACCACGTTTCCGTCGGGCAAAAAAGGTTAACATTAACATCAACGATTACTACTATATACCTATAAACAGCGTGTGTGTGTGCTGTGCATACTCTCTCTCTCTCTCTCTCTCTCTCTCTCTCTCTCTCTCTCTCTGTCCTCACCACCCTTCTCGCACATGGATTAAGTGTACGTGCGTGAGAAAGAACATTTGACCGACTTGAATAAAATCCAAACCACTGGATTAATATTACGATACTGCGACAACACCAGAGCTGTGAAATCCAAACCACCGCCCTTCACGCAACCCTCACCCCGCCACACACACACACACACACACACAGACAGAAAGGTCAGCGCAGATGTCCATCTAATTGAATTACGCACACTGTCAGCACAAAAAGCAAAGTGAGACAGAGGAGTCTGGGTCTTGTTACAACACGCACGCAGGACTTTCAGGGAATCATCAGACCATAAACTAAAAGTACGAAGGTACAAGTGCAAGTTGTTGCAGTCAAAAGAGGCAGAAGAAGAAGAAGAAGAAGAAGAAGAATGTGGTTTAACTGCAGGTGACTTGATCGACAGTGGGTAAAGGGGACAACTAAAGGTCATATTATTAATTTTTTTACGACAACTGTCATTAACCGAGGGTAATATTTTGTATTACAACTGTCATCATTTTCACGCCTCTGTGTCTCCCCAGTCAAAGGCAAACAGCACGCTAACATCAGTCTTCAGCATAGCATTCATCACTTTCTTGACGATTATATCACTCTATATCGCCACAGCATGTTTCACTTTCCGAGTTGCGATCACATCACTCTATAACGGCACAGTCAGCATCGCTTTCTTGACGATTACTACACTCTATATCATCACACTATTCATCACTTTCTTGACGATTACAACACACTATATCACCACACTATTCGTCACTTTCTTGACGATTACAACACACTATATCACCACACTATTCGTCACTTTCTTGACGATTACAACACACTATATCACCACACTATTCATCACTTTCTTGACGATTACAGCACACTATATCACCACACTATTCATCACTTTCTTGACGATTACAACACTCTATATCACCACACTATTCACCACTTTCTTGACGATTACAACACTCTATATCACCACACTATTCGTCACTTTCTTGACGATTACAACACTCTATATCACCACACTATTCGTCACTTTCTTGACGATTACAACACTCTATATCACCACACTATTCATCACTTTCTTGACGATTACAACACTCTGCATTACCACACTATTCATCACTTTCTTGACGATTACAACACACTATATCACCACACTATTCGTCACTTTCTTGACGATTACAACACTCTATATCACATCACCACACTATTCACCACTTTCTTGACGATTACAACACACTATATCACCACACTATTCGTCACTTTCTTGACGATTACAACACACTATATCACCACACTATTCGTCACTTTCTTGACGATTACAACACACTATATCACCACACTATTCATCACTTTCTTGACGATTACAGCACACTATATCACCACACTATTCATCACTTTCTTGACGATTACAACACTCTATATCACCACACTATTCACCACTTTCTTGACGATTACAACACTCTATATCACCACACTATTCGTCACTTTCTTGACGATTACAACACTCTATATCACCACACTATTCGTCACTTTCTTGACGATTACAACACTCTATATCACCACACTATTCATCACTTTCTTGACGATTACAACACTTTGCATCACCACACTATTCACCACTTTCTTGACGATTACAACACTCTATATCACCACACTATTCACCACTTTCTTGACGATTACTACACTCTATATCACCACACTATTCGTCACTTTCTTGACGATTACAACACTCTATATCACCACACTATTCATCACTTTCTTGACGATTACAACACACTATATCACCACACTATTCGTCACCTTCTTGACGATTACAACACTCTATATCACCACACTATTCGTCACTTTCTTGACGATTACAACACTCTATATCACCACACTATTCATCACTTTCTTGACGATTACAACACTTTGCATCACCACACTATTCACCACTTTCTTGACGATTACAACACTCTATATCACCACACTATTCACCACTTTCTTGACGATTACTACACTCTATATCACCACACTATTCGTCACTTTCTTGACGATTACAACACTCTATATCACCACACTATTCATCACTTTCTTGACGATTACAACACACTATATCACCACACTATTCGTCACCTTCTTGACGATTACAACACTCTATATCACCACACTATTCGTCACTTTCTTGACGATTACAACACTCTATATCACCACACTATTCATCACTTTCTTGACGATTACAACACTTTGCATCACCACACTATTCACCACTTTCTTGACGATTACAACACTCTATATCACCACACTATTCACCACTTTCTTGACGATTACTACACTCTATATCACCACACTATTCGTCACTTTCTTGACGATTACAACACTCTATATCACCACACTATTCATCACTTTCTTGACGATTACAACACACTATATCACCACACTATTCGTCACCTTCTTGACGATTACAACACTCTATATCACCACACTATTCGTCACTTTCTTGACGATTACAACACTCTATATCACCACACTATTCATCACTTTCTTGACGATTACAACACTCTGCATTACCACACTATTCATCACTTTCTTGACGATTACAACACACTATATCACCACACTATTCGTCACTTTCTTGACGATTACAACACTCTATATCACATCACCACACTATTCACCACTTTCTTGACGATTACAACACACTATATCACCACACTATTCGTCACTTTCTTGACGATTACAACACACTATATCACCACACTATTCGTCACTTTCTTGACGATTACAACACACTATATCACCACACTATTCACCACTTTCTTGACGATTACAACACTCTATATCACCACACTATTCGTCACTTTCTTGACGATTACAACACACTATATCACCACACTATTCGTCACTTTCTTGACGATTACAACACTCTATATCCACACTATCACTTTCTTGACGATTATAACACTCTATATCACCACATTATTCATCACTTTCTTGACGATTACAACACACTGTATCACCACACTATTCGTCACTTTCTTGACGATTACAACACTCTATATCACCACACTATTAATCACTTTCTTGACGATTACAACACACTATATCACCACACTATTCATCACTTTCTTGACGATTACAACACTCTATATCACCACACTATTCATCAGCTTCTTGACGATTAGAACACTCTATATCACCACACTATTCATCACTTTCTTGACGATTACAACACTCTATATCACCACACTATTCATCACTTTCTTGACGATTACAACACTCTATATCACCACACAATTCGTCACTTTCTTGGCGATTACAACACTCTATATCACCACACAATTCGTCACTTTCTTGACGATTACAACACCGTTGAGTGTACGCCAGATCACAGTGAATGACATCAGTATATACCACGGACATTGAAGCATTGTATGTCGCAACGACTGACAGTACTGTATAGCTGAAACCTTGATACCATTCTATAATATCTCAAACACTGGCGTCCCTCTACATTACACACATTGACGTCCCTCCATATCACAAGCACACACTCTCTCCCACACAGATACAGAGTTATATGCAGAGAGACAGACAGAGACAGACTATGGAGGAGCAGAAAGGGATGAAGAGAGAACTGTAAACTCAGAACTCAAAACTCAAAACGTTTTTGGGTTTTTTTGTATTCAAGGATTAATTTTTTTTTTGTTTTTGGCATAGCATATTCTTCCAATCAGTCCTTCTAACCCACATCAGTTACAACAGCACACATAACATTTAAAGGAAAGGGGAGAAAGAGAGAAGAAGAAAAACAATCTTCAGAGAGAGAGAGAGAGAGAAGACAGACTACTGAAGAACGGGAATGGATGAAGATAATGGCAAAGGTGGGAGGGAGGGAGGGAGGGAGGGAGTCTGGTTCATCTGCCAACTTCCAAAGAGGTAGCTGGCCAACAGACGCTGAGCTAAAGTGTTTCCCTTATTGGCTGTGCTCTTCAAAGTTCTCCAAGTCCTCACCTCCTTCAGCATAACTTGATGCCCCCCACACTCCCCTCGTTCCCCCCCCCCTGCCCCTGGCCCCCCCTCCCCCCACACACACCATTGCTACACCACACTGACAATCTTCGTCACTATGTGGCGATACAGACGAAAGGCATGGAACAAAACTGTACTTTAAAACAAAGAAGGCTATGCTATCGGATTTTTAATTCACGACACTTTCTGGAACTGTCACAATTCAGGTTTAAAGGTTTATCACAATTGAAGCTTGAAAAAAAAAGACGAAGAATATTTAATCCATTTAACACTAGAGAGTTCACAGCTTCAACGGGTTTCCCTGCACCCATACTGATGGGGGGGGGGGGAAGCAGGGAATATACTGAAATCAACGGGCTTCCCTGCACCCATACTGATGGGGGAAAACGCTAGCAATACACTGAAGTCAACGGGCTTCCCTGCACCCATACTGATGGGGGAAAACGCTAGGAATACACTGAAATCAACGGGCTTCCCTGCACTCATACTGATGGGGAAAAACGCAGTGAATACACTGTAAAATCAACGGGTTTCCCTGCACCTATACTGATGGGGGAAAACGCTAGGAATACACTGAAATCAACGGGCTTCCCTGCACTCATACTGATGGGGAAAAACGCAGTGAATACACTGTAAAATCAACGGGTTTCCCTGCACCTATACTGATGGGGGAAAACGCTAGGAATACACTGAAATCAACGGGCTTCCCTGCACTCATACTGATGGGGAAAAACGCAGTGAATACACTGTAAAATCAACGGGTTTCCCTGCACCTATACTGATGGGGGAAAACGCTAGGAATACACTGAAATCAACGGGCTTCCCTGCACTCATACTGATGGGGAAAAACGCTGTGAATACACTGTAAAATCAACGGGTTTCCCTGCACCTATACTGATGGGGGAAAACGCTAGGAATACACTGAAATCAACGGGCTTCCCTGCACCCATACTGATGGGGGAAAACGCTAGCAATACACTGAAATCAACGGGCTTCCCTGCACTCATACTGATGGGGAAAAACGCAGTGAATACACTGAAATCAACGGGCTTCCCTGCACCCATACTGATGGGGGTGGGGTGGGGGGGGGGGGAAAGCAGGGAATATACTGAAATCAATGGGCTTCCCTGCACCCATACTGATAGGGGAAAACGCAGTGAATACACTGAAATCAACGGGTTTCCCTGCACCCATACTGATGGGGAAAAACGCAGGGAATTTCCTGAAATCAACGGGTTTCCCTGCACCCATACTGATGGGGGAAAACGCAGGGAATTTCCTGAAATCAACCGATTTTCTCCCCCCTAAAAAACCTGACGCGTGGACACAGCTGCAACCACTGTGGAAGTAAATTCCCTTTGCTTGCAGTCATGCGAGTTCATTGCTCGGGCGCAGTTTTGAATGAGTTAATATCCCGTGACGGTTGAGTCTGCCTGAGTGATAATACTCATCGGTCGTCAGTTTGCTTTTCTGATTTGTTTTGCTCGGCTGTTTTTGATGTTGGTGATGACGGTAGTGGTGATCATAACAATGATTATTGTTAGTATTTATCATGTGTCTACATTTTGGGGGGGGTGGACGGGGTGGGGGGGTTGAATTATAAAATGCTTGTCTTATCTATCTATTTAATTCTTTTACTTATTGGTCTATTTATTCATTTTTGTCTGTGTGTCCATTGTCAACATGACAAAATATATTAAGAAAAAGAAAATATCCGTCGCTTACACTGTAACACACACACACACACACACACACACACAAAGAGGGAGTGGAGTAAGAGCTCCATATGTTCATGCCCCCTTCCCCATCTCTCAGGTTTCCGCCAACAGTGTACAGTGCACGTGTGCACAGCCACAAACAAGTCATGTACCCATGCATTCACTGCTGGCTCCAGTTCCCACGCCCGTGCGTGCATGTATGGCACCGTGTGTGTGTGTGTGTGTGTGTGTGTGTGTGTGTGTGTGTGTGTGTGTGTGTGCTTATTTGTTTTGATCGGCTGTGTTTGATGCTGATGATGACCGGGGAAATGGTGATGATAACTTATTATTATTTTCATTTTTTTCATGTGTGTAATTAATTAATTGATTAATCAATTCATTAATTCATCTACTTAATCATTTTTGTCTATGTCTCCATTGTAATATGGAGGAATGTTGTAAAAAAAAAAAAACCCAAAAAAACAAAACAAATAAAAACATCCGCGTCGCTTTCACTGTGACACACACAAGCGCGCACGCACACACGAACACAGGGAGAGAGAGAGAGAGAGAGAGAGGGGGGGGGGAGGGGGAGGGAGGGAGTAAAAGCTCCATATTTTTATGCCCTTCCCCCTCTCTCAGTTTTCCGCCAACAATGTACAGTGCACGTGTGCACAGCCACAAAAATCACAAACAAGTCATGTACCCATGCATTCATTCCTGGCTCCAGTTCCCACGCGCGTGCGCGGCGCGGTGCGGCGTATATGTGCGTACGGTTTTTATTGTTATTGTTGTTGTTGTTTTGTGTGTGTGTGTGTATGTGTGTGTGTGTGTGTGTGTGTGTGTGTGTGTGCATACAATCTCCCATTCCTTTTCCAGATGCATGCAGCGGCGCGCGCGTATGCATTTAATCGTTATGCACCTGGAAATGTGTGTGTGTGTGTGTGTGTGTGTGTGTGTGTGTGCATGTGTGTGTGTGTGCATGTGTGTGCGCGCGCGCGTGCGTGTGTGTGTGTGTGCATGTGTGTGTGTATGTGTGTGTGCATGTGTGTGCGTGTGTGTGCGTGTGTGTATGTGTGTGTGTGCATGTGTGTGTGTGTGCATGTGTGTGCGCGCGCGCGCGCGTGCGTGTGTGTGCGTATGTGTGTGTGTGCATGTGTGTGTGTGTGTGTGTGTGTGTATGTGTGTGTGTGTGTGTGTGTGTGCGTGCGTGCGTACAATCTCCCATTCCTTTTCCAGATGCATGCGGCTCCGTGCGTGTAGTATGCATTTAATCGTTATGCACCTGGAAATGGAATGAGACTAGGCGCGTGGACACATAACTGACGCACGTGACTTTTCTTCAGTTCTGCCCTGCACACACGCACACACACACACACACACTCACACACGAAAGCTGTTCCGACGACGCGGCAAAATAGAAAGGGCCTGTGTCATTTTCCACCACTCATTGTAGCTGCCTTTCTGCTGATCATCTCCCTTTTCTCCACCCCCCCCCTCCCGACCACCACCCCTACCCCCAGCCACACCACCCCGGTGTACCATCCTATTCGCACCCCCGTCAGTTTTAACCCGGGGTGAAATCTGTCTAGTCCAGGTGATGGATTGATGGATTGACTGATTGATACGGATACTTATATAGCGCCTATCCTCGGTCGGAGACCAAGTGTGTGTGTGTGTGTGTGTGTGTGTGTGTGTGTGTGTGTGTGTGTGTCCGCTGTGTGTGTGTGTGTGTGTGTGTGTGTGCATGTTTGTGTGTGTGTGTGTGTGTGTGTGTGTGTGTGTGTGTGTGTGTGTATATGTGTCCGCTGTGTGTGTGTGTGTGTGTGTTTGTGTGTGTGTGTGCATGTTTGTGTGTGTGTGTGTGTGTGTGTGCATGTTTGTGTGTGTGTGTGTTCATGTGTGTGTGCGTGTGCATGTGTGCGTGTGTGTGTGCATGTGTGTGTATGTGTGTGCGTGTGTGTGCGCGCGCGCGTGCATACAATCTCCCATTCCTTTTCCAGATGCATGCGGCTCCGTGCTCGCAGTATGCATTTAATCGTTATGCACCTGGAAATGGAATGAGACTAGGCGCGTGGACACATAACTGACGCACGTGACTTTTCTTCAGTTCTGCCCTGCACACACACACACACACACACACACACACGCACACACACACACATACACACACATACACACACACACACACGAAAGCTGTTCCGACGACGAGGCAAAAAAGAAAGGGCCTGTGTCATTTTCCACAGCTCATTGTTGCTGCCTTTCTGCTGATCATCTCCCTTTTCTCCACCCCCCCCCCCCCCCCCAGCAACCCCACCCCAAGCCACCACCGGTGTACCATCCTATTCGCACCCCCGTCAGTTTTAACCCGGGATGAAATCTGTCTGGCCCAGGTGATGGATTGATGGATTGATTGATTGATTGACTGATTGATATGGATACTTATATAGCGCCTATCCTCGGTCAGAGACCAAGCGCACGCGCGCGCGCGCGCGCGTGTGTGTGTGTGTGTGTGTGTGTGTGCGCGTGAGTGAGTCTGTGTGTGCGTGAGTGAGTGTGTGTGTGTGTGTGTGTGTGTGTGTGTGAGTGTGTGTGAGTAATTGATTGACTGATTGATTGATTGATATGGATACTTATATAGCGCCTATCCTCGGTCGGAGACCAAGCTCTAAGGCTTTACAAACACGGGGTCATTTACACAACAGACTGCCTACCTGGGTAGTGCCGACTGACGGCTGCCACTGGGCGCTCATCATTTGTTTCCAATGTCATTCAATCCGATTTCAGGCTCGCACAGATACACACTCAGAGAGACATGTAACATTTTACGTGTATGACGGTTTTGTTTCTTTACCCCGCCATGTAAACAACCATACTCCGTTTTCGGGGGTGTGCATGCTGGGTATGTTCTTGTTTCCATAACCCTCCGAACGCTGACATGGATTACAGGATCTTTAACGTGCGTATTTGATCTTCTGCGTGCGTATACACACGAAGGGGATTCAGACACAAGCAGGTCTGCACATATGTTGATATGGGAGATCGGAAAAATCTCCACCCTTTACCCACCAAGCGCCGTCACCGAGATTCGATCCCTGGAACCTCAGATTGAAAGTCCAACGCTTTAACCACTCGGCCATTGCGCCCTGGTGTCCAGGAAGACTAGCTTGCAATGACACCTGTGGGTAGTTCAACTGGTCAGAAGTGATCCCCGGTCCCCCTGTCGGATTTTACCTCCCCCCTCCTGCATGGCGCCACTCTCTTGGCAAGCTTGAAATGACGCTATAGGGTAAACTTGTCCAAGTTTAAATTCAAGTCATTCATCCCTGCGCTCGAGCACTGCTAAGGCATCGGAATTTGTTTCACTGGAACGGTTTCTGCGTTCCTTCCTACACAGATGCAAAAATCGCAAAGCAAAGCGAATTAACTCCTGCAGTGTTTCCGGCTTGTCCACGTGTGTCGAATTCGAGGGAAAAAAAAAAGAAAAAAAAAAGGTCGATGTCAGTATAATTCTTTTCTGCATCTTGTTCCACATCAACACCACGGCAGGGAAGTCTGCCAAGACTGTACACTCCCAGGGCTGAACGAGTCAATAACACTGACAGTCTATCAAAGCAGAACTGCCCCAGGTTTGCATCCGTGCAGATTTGTATTTGTATTTGTATTCCTTTTTATCACAACAGATTTCTCTGTGTGAAATTCGAGCTGCTCTCCCCAGGGAGAGCGCGTCGCTACACTACAGCGCCACCCATTTTTTTGTATTTTTTCCTGCATGCAGTTTTATTTGTTTTTCCTGTCGAAGTGGATTTTTCTACAGAATTTTGCCAGGAACAACCC
>JAAQRG010285677.1:0-10296 GCA_011634625.1 Babylonia areolata
TGTGTGTGTGTGTGTGTGTGTGTGTGTGTGTGTGTTCAATTTCGTTTGTCTATATCAACATTAAATGATATTAGACACTGGAAGAAAATGGGAAGGGAAAGGGATAAAAACAAGAATATTCACAAGATCAACTTAACAACTATCTGGCTTACAGGAAAACAAAATAGAAAAAAAACAACACCAACTTTCCAATTCTAAAACATACAGTTGGATAAAACAAAAACGATAAAAGATTTTTTTTAAAAAAAAAGAAAAAAAAGTAAAGACAACAACCAATTTGGAAAAAAATCGAACAGTAACAGTTAAAAGTCACAAATTTCTTGCCGCCTGCACCCTCCCTCTCCCGCCTTCCCACCCAAAAGAAAAAAAGGTCAACAACCAAGTTGGACTACTTAACAGTAATTCGTAGAAAATCAAACAATTACAAAAAAATGAACTAAAATAACACACACACACACACACACACACACACACACACACACACACACACACACAGTGACAGGTGACTGGTCTCCTTCACCCACCCTCTGTCACTGTCCCAACATTTGAAAGGAAGGGCCGAAAAGTGTGGGGAGTGTGAGGGGGTGGATGGGGTGGCGGGGTGGGGGTGGTGAGGGCTAGATCAATACTGGAACTGTGGCTGTGGGCCAGTGCCTGTAATGCACGGGATAGTCCTGTGGCCAGTGCCCGTAATGCACGGCATAGTCCTGTGGCCAGTGCCCGTAATGCACGGGATAGTCCTGTGGCCAGTGGCCAGTGGCCGTGATGCACGGAATAGCCCTGTGACCAGTGCCCGTGATGCACGGGATAGTCCTGTGGCCAGTGCCCGTAATGCACGGGATAGTCCTGTGGCCAGTGCCCGTAATGCACGGGATAGTCATGTGACCAGTGCCCGTAATGCACGGGATAGTCCTGTGACCAGTGCCCGTAATGCACGGGATAGTCCTGTGGCCAGTGCCCGTGATGCACGGGATAGTCCTGTGGCCAGTGCCCGTGATGCACGGGATAGTCCTGTGACCAGTGCCCGTGATGCACGGGATAGTCCTGTGACCAGTGCCCGTGATGCACGGGATAGTCATGTGACCAGTGCCCGTGATGCACGGGATAGCCCTGTGGCCAGTGCCCATGATGCACGGGATAGTCATGTGACCAGTGCCCGTGATGCACGGGATAGCCCTGTGGCCAGTGCCCGTAATGCACGGGATAGTCCTGTGACCAGTGCCCGTGATGCACGGGGTAGCCCTGTGGCCAGTGCCCGTGATGCAATGCACGGGATAGTCATGTGTCCAGTGCCCGTAATGCACGGCATAGCCCTGTGGCCAGTGTCCGTGATGCAGGATAGTCCTGTGACCAGTGCCCGTGATGCACGGGATAGTCCTGTGACCAGTGCCGTGATGGACGGGGATAGTCATGTGACCAGTGCCGTAATGCACGGCATAGTCCTGGCCAGTGCCCGTAATGCACGCGATACCCTTCTCCAAGGACCACAAGAAGCCTGTGTTGGTTGTTGCCCAGAAGGCTGTTCTGATGGCTGTCCTGTTGCCGCATGTCCTTGTCTGTCAATAGTTATTCTCACTGCTGCTGAAAAGCGTTTTAGTATAGCTATATTCAGAACTTCTGCTGGCATCTCATTGCTACTGAAAAGCGTTTTAGTATAGCTATATTTCAGAACTTCTGCTGGCATCTCACTGCTGCTGAAAAGCGTTTTAGTATAGCTATATTTCAGAACTTTTGCTGACATCTCATTGCTACTGAAAAGCGTTTTAGTATAGCTATATTTCAGAACTTTTGCTGGCATCTCAATGTTGCTGAAAAGCGTTTTAGTATAGCTATATTTCAGAACTTTTGCTGGCTTCTCATTGCTGCTGTGAAGCTATTTGGTGTAGCCATATTGCAGAACTTTTGCTGGCATCGGTTAAGAAAAGAAAAGTGTTGTTGGTATTGTCGGATAACGTAACCCCATGGGCTTCCTAAAACAATCGTCCAATGATCTGGTGATGGAGGGAAACAGAGGGGGAGACAACAAACCAAACGGTGGACCGACACCTTCACAGACTGGACAGGAAAATAGACCGCCAGGCTTGGACACACAGCCGACAGATCTTCAGGATTCTGCTGAACACGTCGTCTGTGCGGCGCCCAAATGACTTCACACAATTCAGTGAGAAGAAGAAGTGTTGAGTTTCTCAATGACGCGTCACTGCGCTCGAGTAAATCCATATCTGTATACGCCATACCACATCTGCTAGGAAGATGCCTTACCAGCAGTGTAACCCAACTTGGGAGAAAGGGCATAAGCGGAATTCAAACCCACACCCTCACGGATGTATTGGCAGATGAGCGTCTTAACCATTCTGCCACTTTCGTCCTTGTAGAAGAAGAAGGAGAAGAAGATTAATTGATTGAATCTTTAATGGGTAAAGAATTAGGCACAGTAAAGGCCTTTTTACAATTCTGCCCATTTAACGACACAAAACATAAAAATAAAGAACGACACAAAACATAAAAATAAAGAAATAAACTGAAATAAAATAAAATAATAAGAACGACGAATAAGAATAGTAACTGGAATAGTCTATTTAAAGGTAACAAAACGATGAAAATTGGAACAATTGGTACATTACATGTACGTACGTACTTACACACACACACACACACACACACACACACACACACACACACACACATGCTGAAAAATAAAGTGAACCCCTATAAAAGAATCCTTTTTTTCTTTGATACTACAGTGACTCTTTAGATGATTGTCCCGTTGCTACAAAGAGACTTTCCACGATTTTGCTCTCCCTACAGACACCTTGTTTACGTGATTTGTTTGCAGCTTTTCAAAGCCTCTTTCGTGAGAACTCAGTTCATGAACACTTTCGATAATTCAGCAAGGCGTGGTCTGATTATCGCCCTGTTGCTATAGGAAACCTTTGTTTACAGGACCACAGAATGGATAAAAAGATCAAGGAATGGATAAAAGGATCAAAGAATGGATAAAAGGATCGAGGAATGGATGAGAGGATCAGAATGAAGGAATGGATGAAATGATCAGGATCAAGGAATGGATAAAAGGATCAAAGAATGGATAAAAGGATCAAAGAATGGATGAGAGGATCAGAATGAAGGAATGGATGAAAGGATCAGGATCAAGGAATGGATAAAAGGATCAAGGAATGGATCACAGAACGGGTCAAGGTATGGATCAAGGAATGAATGAATGAACGAATGGATCAAGAAATGGATGAATGCATCTAGGAATGGATGAATGAAATGGATCAAGGCATTGGTGAATGAATTGATTATTGATCATTGGATAAAAAAATGATTGCATCAAGGGATGATATGCCGAGCTGAGAAGGTACAGAACCTGACACGCAAAGTCGGCTTCTTTATCGCTTATTCGTGTATGCTTGCTCTCTCTCTCTCTCTCTCTCTCTCTCTCTCTCTCTCTCTCTGTTTGTGTCTCTCTGTCTCTGTCTGTCTCTATTTCCCTCTGTCTCTCTCTCACACATGCAGTCACGGAGACACAGCCAGAAAAAAAAACACAAACACACACACGCATACACACACACGCAAACACACACACACGCACGCACGCACCGACACACATACACACACACGTACGCATACACACGCGCACGCGCACGCGCACGCGCATCACATCACATCACATCACATCACATCACAGGGATTATCAAATACTTCAAACGAACCTAACTCGACATACATTTGCGAAAATGTGTCTAATAGCCCCGACTGTTTTTACCGTTTGTATCTTTTGAGGCATAGCGCTCTGTTCGTTGACGGCTGCCTGTGATTCTTCCATTAGTTATAGATGAGCTGACTGATGGTAACTCGGATGTAGCGATTTTCATCAAACCTGATGATTTTCTTTCCATTATAAGTGAATTTGACAGGTATAAAATGCCATTTACCTCATACAAAATAGCAAGTGCCTTTTTCAGCAGCTGGAAGTCAACAGAAAAAGGTCTATCTCTCTCCTGTTCATTCTGCTATGTAGGGTAATGTGTGTGTGTGTGTGTGTGTGTGTGTGTGTGTGTGTGTTGGAGCTCATGTACGTTTATATGTATTTGACTGTGCTTTCATATCTGTGAAACTGCGTGTTTGGTGCATATCTGTTATGCATGTGTGAATGTGTGTCTTCATGTTTTACATTTATTTGCTTATTTATCATCATTGTTGTCTTATCTATTTAATTTTTTTTCATTACTACTACCTTTTTATCATAATTATTATTTATTTATTCATTTATTTATGTAAGCTTATCTGTATATATATATTTTTTTTCTCAAGGCCTGACTAAGCGCGTTGGGTTACGCTGCTGGTCAGGCATCTGCTTGGCAGATGTGGTGTAGCGTATATGGATTTGTCCGAACGCAGTGACGCCTCCTTGAGCTACTGAAACTGAAACTGAAACTGTTTATCTTTCCTCTCTTATTTGTTTTTTGTTGTTTTTTTCTCAGTTACTTCACGTATTCACTTACGGATCAGCTGCTTTATTTATTCACTTATCTATCTATTCACTGAGTTTAAGTTACAACCATTGTCTCGCCGCATGATCCGTGTGTGGGCCTGGAGAGTGGTGATGGTGTGGGGGGGGGGGGTGTCGGGGTGGGTGGGGTGGGGGGAGGTGCTCTGGGCTGGCAGGACAGAAATCTGGCTCCGACACTTTGACACTGTCCACACTGTCGATACTTGGCCAGCTCTTTGCCCTTTCGTGTCACGGGGTTTTCTGGGCTTTTATGAAACCCCCGGAATGTCAAAGGCTGTCATTGTGAAGTGTGCCGGCAAAAAGAAGAGGGTAAATAGAATAGATTAAACGTCAAATAAAAGAAAGAACAAAAGGGGCAAAAAAGAGGGGGGGGGGTAAAGGAGCAAGTGAAAGAGAGAAAACAAAAACAAAGGGAAAGAAAGAAAGAGAAAAAAAATAACGGAAAGGGAAACAATATCCAGACAAACACAGAAATTGATATTCACACATGCTCACACTCGGACACGCACGCTCGCTCGCGTCTGTCTCTGTCTCTGTCTCTGTCTCTGTCCCTCCCCTCCACCCCACCCCCCACCCCCTCTCTCTCTCCCTCTCTCCATGCCACAAGACATGAGGGCAGTCACAACTGTCTTTTTTTTTCAAAAACTGTTTCGAATCTGAAATCCACCTTCTTTTGATTTGCCCCAATTACAAAAAATTTACAGATGAATTCATTCCTGATAAATTCTGTCGTCAACCGTCATTATTCAGAATTATTCTTCTAATGTCAAACGCGAATGAGTACCTGACTAAAAGACTAGCAATATTTGTGTATAAAACACTAGACTTACCATAAAGCTGTATTAACTCACTCAGTACGGCCAGTCCTCTCTTCTCATCTACACAGACCCCTCGGATGTCCAGTGGGTGTCTGAATGACCCAGCCTTTAGCTTTCGTCGTTAGAATTGTGGTATTCTTTGTCAACATTCACGTCTTCAGTATAAGAGCCTTCCGCTTGCAATATTTTGATGATGGTAACTGGGGTGAAACGCTGTTTACGTCGTCTCTTTCGCCGTTCGTATGGAGAGAGTTAACATTATGAAGCGAACATGATATTATCTAAAATATTGTCATTTTGTACATTTTTTCACCCCATTATAAAGGGCCAGAGGCCTCTACAATTAAATTATTCTGAGTCCTGAGTTCTCTCTGTCTCTGTCTCTGTCTCTCTGTCTCTCTCTGGGTGTCAGTCTGTGAACGGTCCTGTTCTTTTCACCTGACTTTATCATAGACATCGTGGTGTTCGAAACTTGTCCCTTTTCTGACACGATGCGTCAAATTACAGCAAGTTCCAATTCGTATCATTCATTTTACTCTCACTGTTGTTTCGTGTGATTTAATGTGTGATGTATAATGGATAAAGTCCATTCAAACTAATTGGTGTGACATATGTTATTTGTCTCGCGGCATAGCGGATTAATTATCTGTAGCCGTATTCCCCTCCCTCCCTCCCTCTCTCTCTGTCTCTCTCTCTGTCTCTCTCTCTGTCTCTCTCTCGCTCTCTCTCAGAATGCCACTGTGTCTTTCTGTCCTTCTGTCTCCTTGATTGCCTTGCCCACCCCACTTTTTGTTTGTTTATTTGTTTGTGTAAATATGTATGTGTACGCGTATGCATGTCCGTGATAGTGTGTGTTTCTGTGTGTGTGTGTGTGTGTGTGTGTGTGTGTGTGTGTGTGTGTGTGTGTGTGTGTGCATGTGATTGCTTGTTCCGTGGCTGGGCGGTGTGAATGGCATGTCAACATTTGTTTTGTCGTGTGGTATTTCAAGCGTCATTGTGCCACTCACTTTCTGCCCCTCTCCCTCCCTCCCTCCCTCCCTCCCATTCCTTTCGCCCTTCCCCTTTCCTTCCCTCACTCTTTTACTAATTCATTCGTTCCGTCATCCATTTATTCGCGTGTGCTTTTTTTTTCTTTTCTTCTTTTTTTCTTTTGTTGTTATTGTTGTAATTCATTCCTTTGTTTACTTATCTATTAGTTGTTGTATTCTTTTTAAATTCATTCGTTCCTTTATTCATCTGTTTATTCATTTATGCATGTTTTCGTTTATTCATTTATTTATTTATTTATTTATTTATTGTGTGTGTGTGTGTGAGTGTGTGTGTGTGTGTGTGTGTGTGTGTGTGTGTGTGAGTGTGTGTGTGTGTGTGTGTGTGTGTGTGTGTGAGTGAGTGTGTGTGTGTGTGTGTGTGTGTGTGTGTGTGTGTGTGTGTGTGTTTATCTTGTTTCTTTGCTTGTTTGTCGATGCTGTCATTATTTCCACTCGCTCTGTGTGATGTTGGTGGTGGTGTATGCGCGGTTGTTTTTGTTTGTTTTGTTTTTTTCATGTCTTATATATTCTGCTCTTGTTATTCAGTTATTCAGCTGTTCTTTTACTCAGTCACTAATTGGTTCATGCGCTGTGTGCTTGCAGACTGTGTGAGAAATGTCTGTGGACCTCCTGTGGATCTGACCAAAGTCCGGCACAATCACCACCACCACTGACCACCACCACTGACCACTACCACTGACCACCACCACCACCACCACCGCCACGACTCCCAGTCTCCAAGGGATCGCACGCCACGCACCACCAGATTTACCTCCCCTGGCCGTCTGTCTGCCCGACTTCTCTCCCTCCCTGGCGAGGAGGGCTGACCGAGACCGATGGTGACCCGCCTGTGTTGGTGACTGCACGTGCTGCGAGACACGCGCGTGCTTGTTGTGGCACAGGGCGCGTGCGGCTGGTGTGGTGGATGGCTTTAAGGCAGTGTAGCCATCAGCCGGGGCGTCACTTTGTTGTGGTGCACGTGTGACGCACTTCCCGGATCGCTGTGGAGAGCCACCACCATATTCTCTGCTCACTTTGACTTGAGGGGTTTATTGCGACACTGACATGTGGACATTGCTGGCCTCTCGCTGACTTGGAGCGCATGGCACTCTTCTGGCAGAATCCATGGCGCCTTCTTCCACTGTCTCCTCACTGGATCGTCAGTGAGAGTCTGGAGTGTATTTCAGTCAAAACTTCTCACGTGGACCTTTAAAAAAAGAAAATCAGATCGTCCAAAAATTTGACAGATAGGATAATGTTATCTTTACACCACAATACACACCTGATAAACCAACGTATAGTTTGCAAAGTTAAGGTAACAGTTTTAACACAAGACGGAATTTTACAGAAGTTGTCACAGTAAAGACTTATTTGAATCGTTCGTTTGTTGTTTTTTCTGCCGCTCAAGTGTGTGGTGTGTGTGACATTCTACTGAAAACGTTTCCCGAGAATTACTGGCAGTTTAATGAAATCAGCAGGTCCTCAGAAGCTAACTGGATTTTTTTTCTTTGTCAAGTTTCTTTTCGTTTTTTTGTTTTTAATTTTAAATCCAGGATTTTATCTTACTTTGTGTGCTGCTGATGTAAGCCACATATCGTCAGGTTCCCATTTCTGTTCAATCTGGGATTGTCGTTTCACACATGCATGGAATGATGGAATTTCCCGTAGAGTTAAGAAGGGGATAAAAACAGTGTTACCAACAGATCACCATGGGATGACTGACGAAACTGCACTTAACGAAACCTGGAGCCGACACAGCATAGCAACAACGGCGTGGTGAACAGGATGTGCCATACCTGGATAAGTCGACCTTTCCCTCCACACCACCGGCTGAGACACGTTCGTAACGTGTCTCTAATTCTGGACGTATTTACGTTGTAAAGATTAAAGTGTGGATACATGTACCAAATAAGAAGTTTGGTCTTTAAACAACAACAACAACACAATGACGCAAGGAGTTTCTTTTGAACACAGTGGGATGATCCGTTTGCCGTCACAAGACCTCAGCTTGCTTCCAGTTGTGAAGGGGAAGAGACTGGCAATGGGAACAGTGCCGTGTCCACATGAGCACAGCACGAGGTTTGACAGACCCTGACACTCCCCGTCACGTGCAACATGTCCTGACTGCCGCCCCCCCACCCCCACCCCCCTCTCAGCTCAGCGCGGCGAGCCAGTGAGCAGAGTGACGTCATAGCGGGGTGGTGAGCTGTGACGTCAGGACGATGAACAACATGAGCCTGGTCCTCCGAGCCCAGCTGTTAGCTCACAGCGGTCACAGCCACCTCAGCAGGCACGCCCTTGTGGCCGACAATTTGTTGAGTCTGTGAGTGGGACCCCACTGTCTGTCTGTTTCTCTCTCTCTCTCTCTCTCTCTCTCTCTCTCTCTCTCTCTCTCTCTCTCTCTCTCTCTCCCTTTGGTCATAATTGATGAAGAACTGAAATGGCAAGCTCACATTGATTCTGTCTGTAAAAGGTTGGCACGCAGTCTGTTCTTACTCAATCAGCTCAAACCTTACATAAACAGTGAAGCTCGCAAAATGTTCTTCCACGCTCACTGTCTTTCTCACGTCAACTATGCATCTGTTGTCTGGAGCTGTGCTGCAGATGTTCATCTTAAGAAACTAAATTCTCTCCACAAGAGAGCAGCCAGATTAATTCTACCAGATCACTCACTGTCAACGTCAGAAAAGCAAGCCAGATTAAATATCCTTCCACTTCAAAACCAGCTAGAATTCAACAAAGCATTACTCATGTACAAAACACACAATAACTTGGCACCACAATATCTCAAACACCTGCTTACACGAGCCTCATGCCGATACGGCTCTAACAAATACATTTTGCCACGTACCCGAATTTATTTGTTCAAAACTAGTTTTGCATTTTCGGGTGCATCCCTGTGGAACTCCCTTCCTTTGCACATACAAACGGGCAGTTCTCTTCCTATTTTCAAATCAAGTCTGCATAAACATCTTCACCCCTTCCAACAGTAAATAACTCTGATCTTTGAATTACTGACACAGTAACAAAGGGGTCAGTTATGTCTTATTTATTGTATCAGTTATTGTTTTTGTTCTTTTCTTGCTTTATCATTTCCTTGTGTTTTGTTTTGCTCTTTCCTTTTTTTCTTTTTTTTCTTCTATTTCTTATGCATGCATAAATCTATTCATTTCGTTCTATCATAATCGTGACAAATGTCAAAGTAATATTGGTGATGGTGGTAGTCACTGTAGTATGCTGCACTTGCCATACGTAGATTTCAGAGACAGTAACAATACTGTACCTTTTGAACACATGGATGTTTCTGGAACTTCTATACTGATGACATCTCTCTCTCTCTCTCTCCCTCTCTCTCTCTCTCTCCCTCTCTCTCTCTCTCTCTCTCTCTCTCTCTCTCTCTCTGTGACTCACTGTCCTATCCATCTGTCAATCTTAGTGTGTGGGGGGAGGGAGGGGGTGCTGTCAGTGTGTGTGCGTGCGTGTGTGGGTATGTATGTGTGTGCGCTCGCGTGCGAGCGTCAGTGTGTGTATGCATGTGTGTGCACGGGTGTGGGTGTGTGTGGGGGGGGTTGTTTTCTTCATTATGTATACCCTTCTGCATGAAAACCTTTTCCTTTCATTTATATGTGTGCTATTTGTAATAGATGTAGATTAGCGAGGACAGATTGGAAGAATAGGCCATGCCTAAAATCTTAATCCTTGAATAAAAACGTTGTGAGTTCTGAGTTCCCTCCCTCTCTCTATCTCTCCCTCACTATCTCTCTTTCCCCTTCCTCTATCTCTCCCTCCCTATCTCTCTCTTTCCCCTTCCTCTATCTCTCCCTCCCTCTCTCTATCTCTCCCTCCCTCTCTCTATCTCTCCCTCCCTTTCTCTATCTTTCCCTCCCTTTCTCACTTTCCCCTTCCTCTCTCTCTCCCTCCCTCTCTCTATTTC